>RJWJ010020913.1:0-28496 GCA_004363605.1 Indri indri | reverse complement strand
CCTGAAAAAAAGATTAGGAACAAATCAAATTCAATATTGTATTAAGAGATTAATATTCCTTGACAAAGTAGTTTTTATTCAAACTTTGCAGTGCTGATCGAACATTAGAAAATCTATTTGTTAATAAAATGCACTAATTGTTAAATGAGAAAAACTGTAAGGTCATTTTGATAGGACTGCAAAGGGAATTTGATAAAATTGCTAGTTATTCTTAATTAAAAGCCCCTAATAAATCAGGAACAAAACTATACTTTCTTAATATGACAGTGCATATATCAGGAACCAAAAGCAAACATGCTTAACAAAGAAACGCTAATTCACTAAAGTTAGGAAAAAGACAGGGACACCTACTATTAGACAACTTTGTTTTGACAATCAATGCAACAGATGAGAAAAAATGGGAGGCATAAACACAGGAAGGAAAAAATACAATCAATATTTGTAGATCATACTACTGCTAATCTAGAAAACCCAAGAGAATAAAATGAAAAACTATTACAGCTAATAAGATAACTCAATTAAGCAGCAAGATGAAGAGTAACAAAAGATTTTCCAGCAATGATCAGTTAAAAAATAAAATGAAACTAAAAAAGTTTACTTTGCTCAAAAATGTCTCTGTACTTTCCATTCAATTTTGCTGTGAACCTAAAATTGCTCTAAAAAATAAAGTCTATTAAAAATAAATAAATTGAGACATAAGACATGGGCTTACATGAGAACTTTCAATGTTATTTTAAAAAAAGTGCCAAGTGTCCCCAAATTAATATATAAATTCAATGCACTTCCAATCAAAATCCCAATGGTTCGTGACCAGCCTGAGCAAGAGCGAGACCCTGTCTCTACCAAAAATAGAAAGAAAATTGATTGGACAGCTAAAAATATATAGAGAAAAAAAAAAATTAGCCGGGCATGGTGGCACATGCCTGTAGTCCCAGCTACTTGGGAGGCTGAGACAGTAGGATTGCTCGAGCCCAGGAGTTTGAGGTTGCTGTGAGCTAGGCTGATGCCACGGCACTCGCCCCAGGCAAGAGAGTGAGACTCTATCTCAAAAAAAAAAAAAAAAAAAAAAAATCCCAATGGGATGGCGGAGGTGAAAGAGATTGAAAAATTGCGTCTAAAATTTATTGGAAGGGTAAATACAAGAGAAGCGTCAAGAAATTTTCAGAAAACAACAACGAGGGGGACTTTCCCTAGTAGGTATCAAACCATACTACAAAATCATAGCAAGTAAATCAGTGTGGTACATGCAGAGGAACATATAAACAAAGATCTACAGAACCTAACAGAGAATCCAGAGACAGAAGAGTATGAAAATGTATATAATAAAGGTGACATTTCAAATCAGATGGATTATTCGATAATACATTATGCTGCAAATAACTGAATACTCATATTGGGGGAGGGGGAAGTTAGATCCTTAACTCAAAAACACACAAAAATAATACTCCCCACCCACCAGAGTTGTGAACATAAAGCCCAATCAAGTCCAGAAACCCTCCATGAAAGCTGACAGATGGACATATGCTCTGGGATGAATGCTCTAATATTCTTGTGAACTTGGAACCACCACTGGCTTTTACATCTTTCATTTTACATAGGGAGAGCTATCGAATCATGATGCCAATACAAGATTTCAGAGAGACAGGCAGAAGAAGGGTGACAAACAGATGAAGATAACATATTGACTGACCATTTAGGTCCACCTGCAGACTTCTAATTTACATCAGTGGTTCTCAATATCACCCCTAGGGAGCGATTTAGAAATCTGACGGGGTAGTTTTGCCACTCACAATAAATGGGAGGCACCATTCACAGTTTCCAAGTAGGAAAGAGGACTGCTAGGCAGGCTGTAATACATGGAAGGACAGTCAGGCCCAACAAAGAATTGTCCTCCAACCTGCATATTTTTGAACATTCTGCCTGGACATTCATTTGGTGAAAAACAACCTATAATTAACTGCAACTAAACCCAACTCCATTCTGCACATAAACACAAAATATTTTCCATTTGGTTTTAATACATATTGAATTTTCCAGGAATATATAACTATTGTGAAAATCAAGGGAAGTTTATACTTTTCTCCCCCCCCAAAACTTCCCAAGAGTTCTTCACCATTTTGTAAAATCATAACAATATAACGATGCTGCTTGTGGCAGATGAACTGCAAATACAATATTCTTGTACCATTGCATTTCTTGCTATCACATTCTTAATGATTCCATACACAGAAGCATGCATCTAAATTTTCAATTTGTCTTCCCAAATAGTTATGGCTAAGCATTTACATATTTACACACATAATTTTTATACACTACTTCTATTTCTCCTTTATATTAATTGGAGAATAATAATGCATACATTTATTTTTTAAAATTATGATCTATAGGTTATATTATAGATGAATTTCAAATTAGATAAGAGGCCTTACAAGATAAATGTTATAAAAGGGAGATGTTAGGTCTCATATAGGAAACAACCATTTCAGTTACATGAACAAATACATTCTAGTTTTTTCTTAAGTTATATTAAATTGGAATTCTACCACTTGTAACCAGAGTTCTGACTAATATAACCACAAAAGCACCAGATAAAGAAAATACCAGAAGAAAACATAGAAATAAATTTTTAAAACCTTAGTATAAGGAGAGCCTTTTAAAGTATGATCAATCAAATCTGAAAGACTGTAAGATTTGATACTCTAAAAATTAAAAACATCTATACAGCAAAAGTTACCAAGGATAAAAGACAGAATGAAAAGAAATTTATATTTGCAATGTCTATAAAAGATTAAAATCCATACTACATACAGAGAGAGCCCTTAAACAATGTTTTAAAACTCATAATAGGAAAACTGGGCAAAGTGTATTAATAAACAACTCACAGAAGAAAAATATAAATATCCAATAATTACATGAAAATAAGCTTAACCTAAAAGTGAAAAATCAGAAAGACATAAATTAAAACGAAAGTAACTACCATGTTTTTGTCTATCAGATTAGCAAAGATAAAGACTGATAATGTCAGTTTGATGAGGATATATGGGTACACTTTCAAATACTGTTGGTGGGACTATAATAGTTATAGCCTTTCAGGAAGGCAATTTAGCGACATCAATTTTTAAATGGTCATGCCCTTTGACCCAGCACTTTTCTCTGTTAGAATTTCATTATATAGAAACAGTTCTACGGACATCAACTCTCAGGTGAAATAAAGCAATTGGCAGCAGACCAGCATTAATATCTAGAACAACTTAGAAAATCCAGATACTTAGAAAATTCAGGTAATTTGTTTGAAGGCCAAGGAGAGCTGCACTCAGTCAATGAGAAATAGAGTGGTTAAGACTCTACAGAGGGAATAACGTTGGCAGCAGCAGCCGGTTTCTGCAACTGCATTTGTTGGTGCTGGGCAAGAGCAAATGGCTGAGAATCCTGTACAAAGATACAATGGAGGGCCACTGTGAGAAAAACAGCAAATCTGGGTCTTTTGGCAAAGACTCAAGAGATATACAGCACGTGGCACAAGCACACAGCAGCTTTCCCCTCACAACACTTACCAAACCTTCGACTACATAGGGCAGTAAATAAAAAACTTAAGTGGAAGCCTTTGGAAAATAGAGCAGAGTGCTATAGCACTCTCATGAGACCAAGGTTAGAGTTCAGGACCTACTGGAAAAAGGGCTTCACAAAATACATCAAGCTCTAAATTGAAACCTCTGGAAGCCAAGGGTGATCCTTAAGTACACTATCCTTACCAGGGCTGCAACCCAATCTTGTCTTGGCACAGTCCCTGATAGAATCAAAATCATCATTCACTATTCTATGTATGTCTAGCAAGAAAAGAATAAACCTCTCTAGCAAAAAGTAACATTGTCGAGAGCCTCTACAATTTTTTACACTAATTACCTACATTTAACCAAAAATTACTGGACATACCAAATGACAGGACAAATGACCAAAAACCAAGAGGAAAAGAAAAACAACAAAAATAGACCTTGGAGTGATCTAGATATTGCAGTTACCAAAAAAGGGCTTTAAATTAACTATGATTAATTTGTTATAGAAAAGATGGAGAATTTCATGAAAGAATTTGAACCCACAAAGCAATTGAATGGAAATTTTAGCAATGAAAAAATATATCTGAAACAAAGAATTCATTAGATGTATTTAGCAGCAGATCAGACATAGAAGATTAATGAAAGTGAAGATGGATCAATAGAAAATGTCTAAACTGAAGTATAAAAAGAATGGAAAACATGGAAAGATACACTTTCACAGACATATAAAAATACATAAATAAGCGAGTGTTCAATGCAGTAGAGTTTATAATGATGAAAAAGGATCTAAAAGATATCCAATGCCCATAATTAAGAGACTATATAAATTAATTATGGTGTATTTATAAAACAGAATTCTATTCATGTGTTCAAATGTGAGAGATCTGGCAGATATAAAAGCAATGACACAGAAAAATGGACAAGATACATTGTTACATGAAGAAAATGAAATATTCAAAATATCCAATTAGATATTTTTTCTGCCTTCATGGAACTGTTAGAAAAATTACAACAGGTATAAACAGCTATATTAATTGGATTTTTTTACTGTCCAGATAAACACAGCAAAAACTTTAAAAAACATTTTTACGTATCTCTAATGGCTTGCTATTGTCTTCCTCAGTGGGTACTTAGAATAAGAATGTTAGGGCAGTGTTTTCCGAGGCAAGTATACTACCATTAAGTTATTTTTATATACACAGGGATATTTTCAAAACAAATTCAATGGTTACACACTTGTTTTAATTCAAAAGCCTACCACATTTCTTATGTGAAAAGTCAGAGACAAACAAGATGATATTTACTCTGGATTTGGAGAGCCTGGAGAACCCAAAATCTCAAAACTTCCCCACAATATCCAATGACCTGAGAAAATGAACAATAACTCTTATGCTTATCCTCTACCACTTCACTGTGAACTTGAGCAATAAGTGAAATCCAATTTAATATGGCCTAGGTGGCAAAATGTAAAATTAAGAATAGTGAAAGTTACATTCAAAAGGAAATGCATGAATTCACTAACATAGTTTAAAATTATGGAAAATGTTTCTTTTGGGATGTGCAATATGCCAGGTTATTATGTTAGGCTTTAGAGAAATAAGGATCCTTGCCTTCTTGGAACTTACAGTCCAAATTGTGAGTGGGAAAGAGAGACATTAAATAGTTGCACAAAAATAAAACTGCTTCCGTGGCTAGTGCTAAAAAGCACACACAGTTCTGTGAAGATATACACAGGGACCCAGTAAGAATACCAGGAAAATCTTCCCAAAGGAAGTGATACCTGAAATTACATCCAAGGGATAGGTCTGAGTTAACCTAAGGAAAAGAGTCACAGGGCAGGGCTGGAGGCAGAACATTCCAGCAGATGAAACTGAAATGTGAACAGGCCCTTGGTTGAAGAGAACAGAGCAATTGTGGGGTACTCAAAGGTCAGTGAGGACGGAATGCAGAGAGTAAGGGGAGAAGAGGTGTGGAATAAAATCAGAGAAGTAGGTAGAAGCCTACTCTAGAAACTAAGGCATTTTTATCAATGTGTATTTTTTATTTTTAAATTTTATTTTGTTTTGTTTTTAAAAGTTACTAAGGTTGCTTTATTTTTAATGTGTTTATTTTTATGGTTACTTTCTATTAATGGCAAATGTTTTTCCATCTGTATAAACAATATGAGTTAAAAAATGTATTCAGCTGCAAATAACAGATATCTGACTAAAAATGGCTTAAACTGCAAGAACATTTATTTACCTTAATTAACAAATAGTCTGGAGGTAAAGAGTCCCAGGTTTGGTATGGCAACTCAATGAAAGATGCCTCTTTCCATTGTCCTACTCTGCCATGCTCAGCACATCAGCCATGTCTCCCATACATGATTATAAGATGGCTGCAGCAGCTCCAGGCATCACATCCACATCCTCACACAGGAAATAAAGAGCTAGGATTCTCCTTGGATATTTCCTTTATAAGAGAGGAAAAACTTTCCCAGACATCCTTCCAACAGACCCTTTAGGTCTCATCTGGTGAGAAATGGGTCACATGCCTATGCCCTATATGTCAAAGAGCCTCAAAAATAATACCTGGTGTTTTCTGATAGTATTTCAGAAAGTGGTCTCTACTTAGCAAGAAAGATGAGTGAAAAAAATGGCTATTGAAGATATAGTCAATAATGTTTGCACATGTAAAAATATGAAGCTTCCTTTCACAATGTCTAAATAAAGTTAAAAACAGGTGGATCTATTTTTAAAAAACATTAAATAATAATAACGATGATGGGGAAAAATTCATCAAGAAATATTTAAATGATTGAAATGTAGAAAACACTGATTTAGGGAACCTAAACTTCTCAGTTCATGATACCCACAAAAAAGGAGGGGGGGAATTCCCATGCTTAATATATTTTATAAGTCACAGTAAGATAAAAATCTTCAGAATTTTGCTAAAACATTATTTAATATGAAACAAACATTAATATGTTAATTCTATGCTACAATTGATCTAAAATAGCGTGCCATTTATTCCATTAGCTGAGCAGCTGATAAAATGGCTAATGAGCAAACACTGTAGCTGGCTGACCCCAAATCTATCCTCGACACCATTTTCCCTTGTCACTTCCCACTGTAAAGGATAGAAAAGCTAAATCCATGCTCTCTCAGCTTTCCCTTACAGCTGGGGGTAAGAAACATGTGATACAATGAATGCCCAGTGAATGGAATTTTCTTGGCAGTGGGTATGGAGGTAGAAGATGTAGGGTATGGGTGGGGCAGTAGAAGTTTTTGCTTTCCTTAAAAAAATGGGATAAATGGCTGGGCAGCATGGTGGCTGTAATCCTAGCACTCTGGTAGACCAAGGTAGGAGGACTGCTTGAGGTCAGGAGTTCAAGCCCAGTCTGAGCAAGAGCAAGACTCCATCTCTACTAAAAATAGAAAAAATTAGCCGGGCACGGTGGCACATGCCTGTAGTCCCAGCTACTCGGGAGGCTGAAGCAGGAGGATCACTTGAGCCCAGGAGTTTAAGGTTGCTGTGAGCTAGGCTGACGCCACGGCACTCTAGCCAGGGCAACAGAGTGAGACTCTGCCTCAAAAAGAAAAGAAAAACCCTCTTGTTTAAGTCACCCTCACATCAAGTTATACATTACTTGCACATTACTAAGTAAGGTTATATGATTATCCATAAAGGACATGTGAGAAAAGGAAGCTTAAGTCTTTCTCCCACTCTCTGCTATTAGTCAAAGGGACAATATCATAGTACAGTATACCACCATGTTCTACGGAATGAAGAGGCAGCAAAGCAACCACGGAAGAATGATTCAAGCTAATGTGTTCACAGTGACATTTTATTAGTCTGACAAGGAATTTTTGAGCAAAAGTTTGTTTTGTTTTGTTTTAATTTTTTAGAGACAGAGTTTAGCTCTACTGCCTAGGCTGGAGTACAGTGGTGCAATCAGAGCTCACTGTAGCCTCAAACTCCTGGGCTCAAGTGATCCTCCTGCCTCAGCCTCCTGAGTAGATGGGACTACAGGGGCACGTCACCACATCCAGCTGTATTTTTTACTTTTTGTAGAAATAGGGTCTCAGGTCTCGTTATGTTGCCCAGGCTAGTCTCAAACTCCTGCCTTCAAGTGATCCTCCCCTCGGCCTCCCAAAGTGCTAGGATTACAGGCGTGAGCCACCATGCTTGGCCTCATGGATTTTATTTAATCATTATTCATTTTGATAGTCAAATAATCCCAATTTGGTCAGAGTAGTTGGATCTAAATATTTTAGGCAGTAGCCCTTGTTCACAGCCCTTAAATTAATAAGAGAGTTGGAGGATCACTTGAGCCCAGGAGTTTGAAGTTTACAGTGAGCTATGATTATGCCACTGCACTGTAGCCCAGGCAACAGAGTGAGACCCTGCCCCCCCAAAAAAAAAAATCCATGAGTCCATGCTAAACTAAATAAATAAGCGGATAGACAGACAGATAAGGTAGGGCAGGAGGAAGAACTCTTTTTTTTTTTTTTTTTTTTACAGAAGAATGCCTAGTATCTGTAGAAGGAATCATAGAAATAGAAAATCACTATTTTATAGCCATTACAGTAATAATTCAGACAAGGATCATCAATGGATGCTAATACCATTAGGTGAAAAACTATTAGGGTACCAGATATTCATTCAATTGCTAAGCTATCGCTGCAGATTATACACTAATTACAAAGGAGAAAGGGTAACTTTATAAGAAAAAAATTATCATTACCTATGATGGGACAATCCAACATCATGTGCCACCTGCTGTGATACACTGATACATCACTATTTGGTACTCTTACCCAGTGAAGAAACAATCAGACAAGTCCAAATTAACGGACTTGCTAGGAAAAACCTAGCATGGACTCTAAAAAACTAAGGGAAGTCATCTGTGGGTTTTCCAGTGGACAGCACAAACTACACCATCAGCCACAAGCTAGCATTAACTACCAGACATGTGAACAAATGAGTCTACAGATGATTCTAAGCTCTTGCCTTTAAGTCTTACAGCTGTAGCCCCACACATCATGTAGCAAAGACAAACCGTATCCTCATACCATATGTGAATTTCTGACTGAAAGAAGTATTGATTTAATTGAGTTAAGAAAGCAGTAGAGCTATTTCTGCCAGACAAAAGAGATTAGGCAAATGTACAGAACACAAGACAGCATGGTTTACATAGAAAACTGTAAGTTTGGTATTGGTGGAATAAAAGAAAAGCAGGAGGTGACAGGAAACCAGGCTGCAGAGGATGGACGGGTTATAAAACACAGAGGGCCTTATATATAAAGTTATGGACCCTACGACAATAGTATTTTAAGCAGGGGAGTGATACAGATTTGAAAATTTAGGCAGATAATTCTGCAAAACTAAATAAATACGGGAATAAATTTAAGAATGGAAAAGCCTTGAAGGAAAAAAATGTCAGGAGGCTAATGCAATAATGAGGCAAGCAAGAAATGATGGGGATCTGAACTATGGGAAAAATAGCTGGACAAAACAGGAGTTGAGAAATAGGAAATAAAAGTCAAAAAGACTTGATTACTAATTAGGATGTGTGTATACGAAAGGGGTGGGTGAGACAAAGAGAAGATCTGAAGTGAATGCCCAGGCTCCTACCTTGGGTAGAGAGTGGTATCCCCAATGAAATCAAAAATAAAGGAAAAGAATCAAGTTTAGAAGAAAAAGTTTAGTTTCCATCTTGGTGAGTTTGGAGTATCTATGGAACGTCTAGATGGAAATGTGTAACAAGAAGTTGTATATTTAAGCCTTAAATTAGGGGGAAAGGTCAAAACAGGAATACAGATCTAACCATCTTCAGAATATAGGTAATTATTATATGAGAACCATGATAGGACTTGAGAATCACTAGAGAGTACTTATAGAGCAGTGGATCCCAACCAGGGACAATTTTGGCCCTAGGGGAAATTTCTGGTTGTCATAACTGGAGTGGGAGTAGGGGTGTTATGGGCATGTAGTGGGTAGAGCCAGGGATGATGATAATCATCCTACAATGAACAGAAGAACCCCACACAACAAAGAATTACCTAGCCCAAAATATCAATAGCTGAGAAACCCTGTTATAGAGTAAGAGGAAAAGCGGAACGAAGGAAGCATCTTAGGAAAACCAATATTTAGGAAGTACCCGTAAGGAAAAGTCAGAGAAGAAAATGTGCTAACATGGAGGTCAAAGCAGTAGAGAATTTCGAGGAGGGAAAAAAAAGACCAAAGAAGTTGAATTCAGGCCGGGCGTGGTGTCTCACACCTGTAATCCTAGCACTCTGGGAGGCAGAGGCAGGCAGATCGTTTGAGCTCAGGAGTTCGAGACCAGCCTGAGCAAGAGCGAGGCCCCGTCTCTACTAAAAAAAAATAAAAAGAAATTAACTGGACAACTAAAATACATACATAAAAAATTAGCCAGACATGGTGGTGCATGCCTGTAGTCCCAGCTACTTGGGAGGCTGAAGCAATAGGATTGCTTGAGCCCAGGAGTTTGAGGTTGCTGTGACCTAGGCTGGCACCATGGTACTCTAGCCCGGGCAATAGGGCAAGACTCCATCTCAAAAAAACAAAAAAAGAAGAAGTTGAATTCAGTGCATTGGACTTTACAATAAAGATTTTAAACTATCCATTGGGTCTGCAATTAGAAAGTCACTACAGTGAAAGGAGGGCCAGACTGCAACAGGTAGAAGAATAACGGAAGATGAAAAAATACACAAAGTAGACACCTCTTAAGAAATTTTATTAAAAAGGAAAAGAAAGAGATTGGGCATAACTAGAGCAGTGATTCTCAACCCTGGCAACAATGAGAATAACCTCAGGAGCTTTTAAAAAATACCAATACCTGGACTCACCCCAGACTAATGAAATCACAATCCCTGGGGGTGGGGCCGAGGTATTAGTATTTTAAAAAATATCCTCAGTGACACTAATGTACAGCCAGGATTAAAAACCATGGAGCTAAAGGGTAAACGGGTAGTCAAGGGACATAAAGGGGGAAATGGGAGCAGGACGAGGAAAACGGATGAAACAAAATCCCCAAAGAAATAGGTAAGGAATGGGTCAGGAACATGTGCTGACAGGTTTGCCTTTAGAAAAAGAAAGGACACCTCATCTCAGGAGACTGGAGAGAGAAATGAACGTTGACAAAGAGAAGTTGGGCACGGGGATTTGGGGAGTTCGTGCCTAAGGCCCGAATTTTCATAATGGAGAATATAAGTCAGCAGCTGAGAATCAGCTATTAGGTAGGAAATTTGGAGGGTGAAATTTGGTAAAACTCAAAATATTTGCTGAGGGAATGCAAAACAAAAGACAAATCAAAAGCACTCACAGTCCAATGGAGATTAAATGCACTTTACTATCTGCAGGGCCACCAATGGGCACATCTATGTGATTTTCCTTTAGCAGTGCTTAACCATCCTAGTAAAGGAACAAGGAAAAGTAGACCACAGCATTGATCCAAAATTGGTGGTTTAGTGGGTAGGAAGGAAAAAAAAGATAAACAGCACAGGAGGTAAAGGTTTAGATGAACTGTACTTGAAAAAAGCTCAACAATGGGGTTTCAAACAGGCAGAGAAACACTACATGTACTTTCTAATAAACTGGTACTAACTGATGGGCACACATGGGCACAGAGGGAAGTAAAAGTCATTGGAAATCATGCAGGGGGCAGGGAGGAGGCGGGAAGGGGCAAAAACCTACCTAATGGGTACAATGAACACTATTCAGATGATGGGCACACTAATAGCCCTGACTCAAACATTACAAAAGCTATCCACATTAAGAAAAATATTGGGACCCCCTTAATATTTTGAAATTAAAAGAAAAAAAAAAAGGAAATCTACATGTAGTTTAACTGGCACAGGATATAATGGAGTTGCCTCTGGGCACCATAGCTATTAAAACGATCTAAAATGTCATCGATTTTTCTCCTAGACAATCCCATTAAATCTAATTTCCCATATCCTGCATTTATCCTAAGAAGGAAAGTCTGCACCTAACTTTGAAATGTACAAAAGATGAACTAATGAACAGACAGATGGATAGATATGTGACAAAGCAAGTAGAGTAAAATGTTAATAGTAAAGTCTAGAAAGTGTGGGGGTGGGGAGTGTAAACTTTAGAAAAGCATTATCCAATACAGCTTTCTGAAATGATGGAAATTTTCTATAATCTGTGCTGCCAAATATAGTAATTATTAGCTACACCTGGCCACTGAGCCCTTGAAATGTAGCTAGTGGGACTGAGGAATTTTGGATTTTGAGTTTTATTAACTTTTAATTAATTTAAATTTAAACTGATATAGCCACATGTGGCTAGTGACTGCCATATGAGACAGTACAGCACTAGATTCATATAGCCCTGGGTTCAAGTCCTGGGTCCACCAGTGGCTGTTACTTTACTGCTCTTTGTCTCAGTTAAATGAAAACAGCAATAGCACCTATTACTTCATACAGATTAAACGAGATAAAGTAGATAAATCACAAAGCATAGTCCTGCACATATGACAAACACTTAAAATTAATGTTTATTATTCCTATTAAATGGGAACCATGAGATCAAGGACCACCATCTGTTTTGCTCACCATTGTATTCCCAGTGCCTACTACAGTGCCCCATACATAAAAGACACTCGGTAACATTTGTTGCATGACTATTTTTGCAGTCATAAGACTTTACACTTATCCTATTAATTTTCATATTAAGTCCACTACTCCAACCTGTTGAAATCTTTTTGAATCCTAATGTCATCTAATATATTTCGTATCTCTTTCAGTATCTTCTAGAAGTGTGATAAATATATAGCTATGGTTTGAATGTGCCCCCCAAAGTTCATGTGTTGGAAACTCAATTCCCAAGCGTTGAGAGGAGAGAACTTTAAGAGATGATTAGGTCATGAGGGCTCTGCCTTCACAAGTGGATCAATGCCTTTATCATGAAGTGGATCAGTTGCCTCTTTCTGCCATCTCTCTGTGCCCCCATAATGGTCTGCATGCCATAACGGTGTGCCACAGTGGTCCTGGCTGAAGCTCTTAAGAGCATCAACAATGCCAAAAAGAGAGGCAAATGCCAGGTTCTTACAAGGTCGTGCTCCAAAGTCACTGTCCAGTTTCTAACTGTGATGATGAAGCATGGACACACTGGGGAATTTGAAATCATCGATGATCACAGAGCTGGGAAAACTGTTGTGAACCTCATAGGCAGGTTAAACAAGTGTGGAGTGATCAGCCCCAGATTTGATGTGCAACTCAAAGATCTACAAAAATGGCAGAATAATCTGCTCCCAACCCACCAGTTTGGTTTCATTGTACTGACAATTTCAGCTGGCATCATGGACCATGAAGAAGCAATAAGAAAACACACAAGATGGAAAATTCTTGGATTCTTTTTCTAGGGATGTAATACATACTCACAAATAAAATGCCTCAATGGAAAAATAAATAAAGTGGATCTGTTATTGCGGGGGTGGGTTCCTGATAAAAGGATGAGTTCTTTCTCACTTATGGATGCTCTCCTGCCCTCCTGCCTTCCATCACTGGATGATGCAACAAGAAGGCCCTTGCCCAATGTGGGCCCCTCAACCTTGGACTTCCCAGCCTCCAGAAAAAGAAATAAATCTCTGGTAGAGATTTTGTTTCTCTATAAGAAATGTATCTTTGATCTTTATAAATCACCCAGTCTCAGGTGCTCTGTTACAACAATACAAAATAGACTAAGACATATAACATCTATATATTAATCTGAGACATTAATAAAAATGTTAACCAGAGACTGATAACATTAGTTTATCACCCTTTAGTTTAAAATCCAGGTGAATACAGACTAGATAATATATGAGTACAAATATGCAATTTAGCTTCATTTTCATCCTGCCTATGTATCTCCATCTTGTCCACAAAGGTAGTAAGTATGAGAATTCTCATAAGGATTAGATTATGCTAATACGTCCTTCATTGAAACTACCCTTAAAGAGAACGTAAAAACAACTCACCCTTCAATAGCTGGAGATCTATCAGGACGAGTACTTCCTCTAGATCTGTATCTGCGAGTAACTGGTAGCCGTGGAGGCCGACTTGGTCCCCAGAAGTCAGTGTGGGTTTGGTGACCCCTCTCGTTGGCTCTATTATCTTGGTCCAGTGGATTGCTACTTAGAAATGGTCTAAAATCTTGAAAAAACATTGTGTGATCCAAATGGTCCCAGAGCTAGTAAAAACCAGAATTAAACCACATATTAGGAAAAAAGAATCTAATTAAACATCTGGATCATTTCCAGTTTTTTGCTATTACAAATGGCCACTATGAACATTATTGTATGTGTCTTCTGCTGCAAAAGTACAAAAGTTTCTCTATTTGTGATCTGTACAACTATTTTACGGTCTATACATCTTCTACTAGGTAATGCCAAATTGTTTTCCAAAGTGGCTGTACGAATTTACACATCCACCAAGAGTGTTTAAGAGTTTTTTGTACTGTGCTACATCCTGACAAGTACTCTGTATCATAGGACTTTTTTTTTTTTAGTTTTTAATAATCTGGTAGATAGAGCATGGTAGCTCAGTGTGGGGTTTTTGTTTTGGGTGTGTTAAGAACCAAAAGGAGGGTTTATTAAAGTGCATATTCTTTGGCTCTATGCCAGAAACTAAATTTAATAGATCTGTGGTAAGCCTGGAAGATTCTCTTTAGCATTTCTTTTAGATCAGGTCTACTAACAATGAACCTTCTCAGCTATTGTTTATCTGGGGACATCTTAATTTCTCCTTCATTCCTGAAGGACAGTTTTGCCAGATCTACAATTTTTGGTTGGCAGGGGGTTTTTTCTTCAGTACTTTAAAATATGTCATCCCACTGCCTTCTAGCCTCCATGGCTTCTGCTGAAAAATCAGCAGAAAGTAATCTTATTTAAGATCACTTGATGTTACAAGTTGCTTCTCTCTTGCTGCTTTAAAGATTCTTTATCTCTGGCCTCTGACAATTTAATTATAATATAATGTGTTTTGGTACGGATCTTTCTTTGAGTTTATCCTTTTTGCAGTTGAGCTCCTTGGGTGTACAGATTCATATCTTTTGGTGAATTTGGGATGGTTTTGGCAATTATTTCTTCAAACACATTTCTGTACCTTTCTCCTTCTCCTTTCCATGATGCATATGTTGGTGGTATATTTGATGGTGTCATGTCCCACACATCTCTTGGGCTCTATTTGGTTTTTTTCAATCTTTTAAATTTATGTTCTTCAAACTGTGTAATTTCAACTAACCTATCCTTGAGTTCACCGATTCTTTCTTCTGTATCTGTTGAATTCCTCTAGCGAATTTTTCATTTCAATTATTACAATTTTCTGCTCCAAAATTTCTATTTGATTCCTTTTTAAAATTGCTATCCCTTTATTGATTCTATTTGCTGAAACATCATTCTCCTGGATTTCTTTAGTTCTTTGCCTATGGTATCCTTTAGTTCTCTGAGCATATTTAAGACAGTTGATTTGAAGTTTTTGTCTAGTAAGTCTAATGTCTGTGCTTCCTCGGGGGTAGTTTTTGTTAAATTTTTTCCCCTGTGAATGAGGCATACTTTCTAGTTTCTTTGCATACTTCATAATTTTTTGTTGAAAACTGGACATTTTGGATGTGTAAAATAAATCGAAAAACAAAAAACAAACAAAAAAAAAAGACAAGAAAGAAAAGGGAAAGAAGAGAAGAGGAAAGAAAAGAAAAAAAAAATGCTCCCAGGTCTCTGTTGATTGGCTATTGGGGCACTCCTTCGACAATCAGCCATAACATTTACAAATCTCCCTTAACCTTCACTTCCTGCTTGTGTTGAGCCTAAAGACCAGCCAGAGGTGAAAGCTAACGGTCTTCTCATCTTCTCGGGTCTTTTCTGAGCATACATGTTGCCCTAAGCATCCACATGGCCTTCTAGGTTCCCCATACACAATAGCTTTTCGAAGCCCCTATTCCCCCAAAAAGCTCACTCCACAGCTTTTCTTCTGAGGCTTCCAAAGTGACTATTGTTTGCCCCAATTGTTATTTTTTTTGCCCCAGGTGGCAGTCCTGTGGGGAAACCCCAAGTCAGATCAAAACAGACAAATACAATCCCTTAGGAAGACAGTCTACTCTGCTCTTTCTGAAACCAGGTACCCCAACAGGACACAGGCTGCCATCCTAAAGACTGTAGCCATGCCAAGGAGGGAGGTGGGACTAGGGTAAATTACAACACTACAAAGATCACCTATCCTGTTTCAGTGCCCTTTCTCCTGGCTAAGGGTTTGGTTGCTATAAACATTTGACTATCTTTCCAGAGTTCTGATAAGCTTGATTCTGACAGTTTTGCCAAATTTTTTGGTGTTTCTGCAGAAGGATGGCCCCTGGAAGCTCCTCCTCTGCCACTTTTGCTGCTATCACCCTTTCACTGTGGTTTTAGTTTGCCTTCCCTGATACTAATAAAGCTAAACTTTTTTGTGTATATTGACCAGCCATTCAGATTTCTTTTCTTTCATGTCTCTTCTCTTCATGTCTTTTGTCCACTTTGCTACTCAACTGACTTTCTAATTGCCTTAGTATCTACTGAACTGACTTTCTAACTGCTTTAGTATCTTTTTTAAAAATTCTATGTTTTAATAGTTACTTGCTAGTAACAGAAATATAATTGACTTTTGTATATTGACCCTAATATACAGAAAATTTGAACTCTTATTAATTCTAGTAATTTGTATACATAGAAAACTCAAAAGCATATACAATCGCATCATCTGAGAAAAATAAGTATTCTGTTTCCTTCCCAATCCGTATCTTTTCTTTTCTTCTTATCTCATTGTACTAGCTATAATAGAATCTGCAATACAGTATTGAAAGGAAGCAATGATAGCAGGCACCCCTCTCTTGTGCCTGATTTTAAAAAGCATATACCTGGCATTTTATCATTAAATATTATGTTTTGCACTAGGATTTTGGTAAATACACTTTAGCAGATAAAACAAGTTTCCTTCTATTCCCAATTTACTATTTGTCATGAAGGAATATTGACTTTTATCAAATATTTTTTCTGCATCTATTAAAATGATCATGGTTTTTCATTTTTAATCTATAAAATTACATTAACAGATTTTCTATCAACCTAACCTTGAATTCTTGGTTCACAATGAACACAATTCGGCTTCTCATATATTACTGGATTCTATGTCTGGTGTTTTGGGTGAATTTTTGCACCTATGTTCATGAGTGAACTAGCATATGATTTTCCTTCAATGTACTATTCTTGTCTGGTTTTAGCATCGGGTTATACCAGTCCCATAAAATATGTTGGAAAGCATTCCTGTTCTTTCATATAAAAATATCCTGTGACACAGAAATAGACTTGGTATAAGCATTTTAAATTTTGCTAGGCAATATGAAACTACCCTCTAAGTCAGTATAGTAGTCCCCCCTTATTCAAGGGAGATATGTTCTGAGACCCGAAGTGAATGCATGAAACCGTCGATAGTACTGAACCTTATATATACTGGCTTTTCCTATATATACCCATGATAAAGTTTAATTTATAAATTAGGCACAGTAAGAGATTAACAACAATAATAAAATAGAACAATTATAACAATATACAATAATAAAAGTTATGTGAATATTGTGTCACTTTCTCTCAAATTATCTTATTGTACCATACTCATCTGTTTTCAGACCACAGTTGACTACAGGTAACTGAAACCACGGAAAGCAAAACCATGGATAAGGGAACACTACTGTACCAATTTATACTTCTACCAGAGTATAAGAGTTTGCATTCTCCCATACTCAGGCCAACACTGTTAAAAAGTTTTAAAAATTCTAATGGCCAATCTGAAGAGCAAAAAATAATATGCATAATAAAATCATTAATAAAATTTCTACGAATACTGGTGAGGTAAAGTACCTTTTTCATTTTAGCTATTTGTTCTTATCATATCAGTCTAATTTCCCTTTGCTTTTTATAATAGTAACAGTTTCTGTGAAAGATCCCTGGTTTCTAGTCTGAAAAGTGGTATAGAATGCAAGGTTTTTCTTGACCCAAAATTCCTAAGTAACATTTAAAAACTCAAAACTATACTTGCTTTCAGTAAATGAAAAACTAGGAACAGACTCTTCCATGTTCTCAATCATCTATCTCACTAAGGTAAACTATAGGAAGAAATCCACGATTCCCTTACTATATAAATAAAGTTCTATAACATCTGCTCACAGAAAACAACTCTTAAAGTAATAATTACTTGCATTATAATGTAGAAATTAAACATTTTAAACTTTGGACTAGAAGAAAAATCAAGCACCAAGGCTCGTATCAACAATCTGCTTTGAAAATGACTGCAAATTGTTTCAGATAACTGTAAATTGTTATCATAGCTAATAACGTATAAAAATTCTGTAAGACCCAACCTCAAAAGTAGCTTTAACATCAGGAGGAGGCATTTTGTTACTTATATGGAAAGTGAAAATTAGTGCAAACTAACAGTAATGGTCAATGTATTTGTAGCCTATTTTCATCCCAAAATAATAGTGTACCCTAACCATAGAACACAGGGAAAAAAAGCAACCTCACAAATTTCTACTAAATCAACACTAAGGATAAGAATAGCTTCAGGTCATCTGTCTCTGAGCAGACTTAGCTAAGCATAAGGGAAAAAAAATAGTTCATACAACAAAAACTGGGTATTCAGGACATGGCTTACATAAGTAAAAACTAATAGGGAACTCTATTATAGAATTTTGGTGAAACATCCCAAAGAATCACAAAGGCAGTTTATTTGACAAGTTTTGTCTCGAAAAACTGAAAAAGTTACTCTGAATAGAAGTAAAAAGACAGTATTTCTAAAAATACTTGGGCTGAACTATTTACATATTTCAATATAAAAAAATAGGACAGACAATATCTTCAATTTAGCAGAATTTGCCCTACGCTAACCACAATCACATCAGCACCTCTTCAAATATTACGGTCTATTCCTCAAAAAGTTAAACAGTTATCATATGACCCAGCAATTTTACTCCTAGTTATTTACAACCAAGAGAACTGAAAGCATATAATCACACAAAAATTTGTGCAAAAAAATTCATACCAGCATTATTCATAGCAGCGAAAAAGTGTAAACAACTCAAATGTTCATTAACTGATGAATGGATAAATAAAACATGGTTTATCCATACAATATAGTATTATGCAGCCATAAAAAAGAATGAAGTAGTGATATATGCTACAACATGTATGAACCTTGAAAACAATATGCTAAGTGGAAAAGAATGTCAGTCGCAAAAGATCACATATTGCATGATTCCATTTATATCAAATGTCCTATATAGGCAAATCCATAGAGACAGAAAATAGATTGCTAGTTGTCTGGGGCTAGGGGAATTGCGGAGAAGTAAGTAGTGACTAATAATGGGTACGGGGCTTCTTTTTGGGATGCTGAAAAGGTCTAGAATCAACACTAACGGTTGAGTCTGTGAATATACTAAAACCACTGAATTACATACTCTAAAAGAGTGAATTACATGATATATGAAATATCTCAATTTAAAAATATTAAGGTCTACAAACATGAGTCAACTGAGGGTAAATAACTACAAAATTATTAACCTTAGAAATGCAATTTCAGAAAGTTCACAGGCAATTTTATGAAAATATTAAGTCAAGACAAGGAACATACTTACTGCCACCAAAAGTTTCCTAGTGCCCCTGTGTAACTCCTCCCTCCTATCCCCGCAACCCCAAGTAACCACTGATCTCTCTGTGGTCTGTATTTTCTAGAATTTTGTATTTCCTAGAATTTCACATGAAGGGAATCATATGGTATGTACTCTTTATTTGTCTGGCTTCTTTTACTCAGCTTAATTATTTTGAGATTCATCCATATTTTTGCATGTATCAATGATCTATACCCTTTTATTGCTGAGTGGTATTCCACAGTATGGATAATACCACAATTTGTTTATCTACCCATCTTGTTGATGGACACTTGGATTGTTTCTAGTTCCTGACTATGACAAATAAAGTTATTACAGTATGAACATTTGTGTATGTATGAACATGTATGGGTATACGCTTTATTTTCTCTTGGTTAAAATACCTAGGAGTGAAATGGCTGGATCATATAGATGTAATTTTATCTTATTAAAAAACAGCTAACCAGGCCGGGCGCGGTGGCTCACGCCTGTAAACCTAGCACTCCTGGGAGGCCGAGGCGGGTGGATCGCTCAAGGTCAGGAGTTCAAGACCAGCCTGAGCAAGAGCGAGACCCCGTCTCTACTGAAAAATAGAAAGAAATGATCTGGACAACTAAAAATATATATATAGAAAAAATTAGCCGGGCATGGTGGCGCATGCCTGTAGTGCCAGCTACTCAGGAGGCTGAGGCAGAAGGATTGCTTGAGCCCAGGAGTTTGAGGTTGCTGTGAGCTAGGCTGACGCCACAGCACTCACTCTAGCCCGGGCAACAAAGCGAGACTCTGTCTCAAAAAAAAAAAAAAAAAAAACAGCTAACCTGTTTTCCATAGTGGCTGTACCATTTTTAAATTCCAGTTTCAGTTGCTCCACAGCCTCACCAACATTTAGTGTGGTCAGTCTTTTAAATGTTAACCATTCTGATAGATATACAGTGATTTTTCATTACTGTTTTAATTTGCATTTCCCTAATGACTAATGATGTTGACTATCCCTTTGTATGCTTATTTGCCATCTGTACATCTTCTTTGGTGAAACACATTTGTTCAAATCTTTTGCCATTTTTTGGAATAAGGTAGTTTTCTTATTATTCCATTTTAAGAGTTATTTATATGGCCTGACTACAAGTCCTTTATCAGATAAATGATTTGCAAGTATTTTCTTCTAGTCTGTGACTCATCTTGTTCACTCTTATGAAGAACATGAGAAGTTTTTAATTTTGATGAAGTCCAATTTATCAGTTTGTTATTTTATGGATCATGCTTTTGGGGTCATACCACTGCCAGACCCCCACTGACTACAGGTTTAAATTATTAAACCCAAAGGCTAAGAGGGGAGAATCAGATCTCTCATCTCCATTTCTGACCTCTTCATTCATTCCTCATTACTTTTCCCTATCAGAGCACTGATACATCTGATTGGTGAGTGACAAGACCTAATCTCTACTGATTCACACATCTCCAATCAATGCAGTTCATGTATTAGGAAGCTGCACAAATGCAAAAGAAGTGGTTCTGAGCATTCATATGTGCTCTACGGGCTCTAATTCTCAGGTGGGTCATCCTGTATAAACTTACGATGTCCATCTGGCCACAGTTCAACTGTGTTCTCCAATTCAGCTGAATAAAAATTAAATTTTTATTTCCATCTGTCTGGCTTCTATGCTTTATTTCTCAATATGTTCTAGACTCACAGGTGGAGGGAAGAAGTATGATCCATGATCAACTATCACATATAGCTAGACATGTCTAACACAAGATAGTAGTTTAATAAATATACCACAGACATAAAAGAATATGAAGTCATAAAATATATAATTCTTATAACTATGGAGAGATAAGAAAAAAATGTACAACATAATACTAAGTAAATTTTAAAAAGCAGAAATTCAATATGGTACACTCTATGATTACAACTGAAAACGGTTATTAGGCATGCATATGACAAGTGGGAAGTATTATGCCAAGAAAATAAATAAATCAAGCTATAATGAAGTAATGAGAATATGGGAGATAGATTATTTATTTATTCATTGATTCATACATACATACACACATACACAGTCTCATTCTGTCGCCCTGGGTAGAGTGCTGTGGCATCATCGGCCTAGCTCACAGCAATCTCAAACTCCTGGGCTCAAGTAATCCTCCTGCCTCAGCCTCCCAAGTAGCCAGGACCACAGGTGCGCCCCACCATGCCCGGCTAATTTTTTCTATTTTTAGTAGAGACAGGGTCTCACTCTTGCTGAGGCTGGTCTTGAACTCCTGAGCTCAAATGATTCTCCCACTTCGGCCTCCCACAGTGCTAGGATTACAGGCATGAGCCACTGCGCCCAACCTAAATCTTAAGGTCATTATAATCTTTCACTGTCGATGCCTTAAGACAAAATCGCAAAGGAAATGTATGGAGAAAGAGTGCTTTTAAAACAGTGAAACTCAAGATATTTTTAAACTTTTTAATTGCCATTATGATGCTGCTTATGTAACAAAAACAAATTTCATTTAAATATATATAAATCAGACTACTCAGAGCACCCTGCCTTTTTGTGCACACCCGGGAGCTTTTTTCCAGGAAGCCATCTATCTTATTTTCTACAAATCTAAGGCAGCAGCCACAACCACTCTTGCACTGAAGTGATCCATTAGGGTAAGCTAAGACTCTATGATCAGATGTCTCACTGGCACCAGGTTATGGTCAGAAGCTTTCAAGTAATCAATGAAACCCTCAGGTAGCTTTGAACTCACTTCTCCAGGTTACCATTAGGAACCTCAGGATAGCAATGTACTCTCTCTCTACAAATTGCTAGCAACATTTTTAGATTCACTCTCTACCGACCCTCACACATTACTCAAACATTGCTCCCATTTACCTGGCAACCCTCCCCCCTTCTTTCCATCCCAACCACTCTCTTTATCTCCCCACCCCAGCCCCACTTACCAAAAAAATACTGATTTTGTCAGAAATTTTCTTGGAATAATTCTCTTCTAATATACCCAGTATTTTAAAAATTCAGCTATTAGTAAATACTAATTATAGAAAATAACTTCTTCAATGCACAAGCAGCTCTAGTTGAAGAAGAACAAAGCAAAACTGAACATAAGCCTTTTCTGAAATTACCAACTAAAATAGGGAAAAGAAAAATAACTCTAGGCCAGGCATGGTGGCTCATGCCTGTAATCCCAGCACTCCGGGAGGCCGAGGCAGGAGGATCGCTTGAGCTCAGGAGTTTGAGACCAGCCTGAGCAAGAGCAAGACCCCGTCTCTGCTAAAAATAGAAAAATTAGCTGGGCATGCTGGCACGTGCCTATAATCCCAGCTACTCGGGAGACTGAGGCAGGAGAATTGCTTGAGCCCAGAAGTTTGAGGTTGCTGTGAGCTAGGCTGACACCCTGGCCCTCTAGCCCAGGGAACAGAACGAGACTCCATCTCAAAAAAAATATATAACTCTGGTTTCTATACATAATTTTATTTCTAAGTTTTTTCTTCAGGGACATGGGTATAAAATCTTACAGCTTATGAATACTATTTTGAGATAATTTTTTTCACATCTTTGCTTATCTAAATTCCACCTACTCTTCAAGGCTCCATTCCAAGTTTTACCCTCCTCCCATGCAAGTACTAACCAGGCCCAACCCTGCTTAGCTTCAGATGAGATGAGTTAGGCACATTCAGGGTGGTATGGCTGTAGTAGACAAGTTTTACCTTCTCTATGAAGTCTTAATAACGGCTAAAATTTATTAAGCATTCACTATACGGTAGGCAGATTAGGGTCTATACGTCTAGCATGTATTAACTCATTTAATCTTCACAACATCACTATGAGGTAAATATTGTTATTTTCCCCAATTTACAGACAACGAAACAGGCACTGAGAGATTCTAAGTAATTTTTCCTAGGTTACACCACCAGTAAGAGGCAGAACCAGGATTTGAGCTTAGGCAAGCTGGTTCCAGAGGCTGTGCTCTTAATCACTGTTATATGACCTCTCTTCCTGCAGCTCACCTGATCTCTTCCTTCTACTGTACTTGTTACATACACCCCACAATAAGTTTATTAAACTCTGTACACTCTTCCTTGTTATTTGTTTCATATGTGCTTGTATTTGCTCCCCAACTAAATTATAAGTTCCTTGCAGGCAATGAAACACTCAGTATATACTTGTTAGCTAATTTTTTAAATCCCTGGCAATTTCTATAACATTATAAAGACAGGTTTTTTTCCAATTTTAAAATGCAAAATATCACTTAAAAAAAGAGAAAATTTAAATATTGAGGCATGATGACAAGGGAATTTTACAAAGGGAAAAAGAGCGTAATCATGCCATTGCTATAAACCCTGTCACTACTAAAGAATACGAAGTCACAGGCTATGACTCAGCAAAATTACTTAACACCTGAAGGACAGCTCACGATGCCATCAGTATCAGATTTAGCATCACTAAAGTGAGGAAACTGACTGTATATATTTATTTTTCTTCTTACTCAATATGCATCCCTCCTGGTGAGTCATACCTATAAAAGTGATGGACCACTTTATTTCCATTACCTAAAAGAGAACTAACACTTTAGGAAAATAAAATGAAGTTTCTTCTGCATATGCATAATCAGTAAGTGACAATATGTGTTATCAGGAATAGCACTTACAAGGGGAAAAAATACTGAAATCACAAAGGCTTCCAGGCCTAGCATGCAGAATGAATTTTAAATAGGGTTTTTCAATCCATCAAAATAAGAAAATAAAAACAGGAGTTCAAAGACATGATCTGTCTGGAATCACACTCTAATCAACCCATCTACCAAGGTAGTTCGGAGTAAACCAAAAAACTTAATACTGGATATTAGAAGTACCATAGATCATAAGCAAAAGAAAATATCCTTTATAAAACAGGACTATTACCCAAGCATTTATCAATTTTCTTGACTATAAATCTACCAACATCAAAATCTGGAGGGCCACAGGTCTTAAGATAATTTTCAGAAAATAAAGGAGAGAAGCTTAGGGTTTTATGGGCTTCTTATCAAACATCACTTTTCAAATACACTGCTAATACAGTTTCGATTTACATACAAAATAAATAGCATATATTCTGCTAGCTCTCTAGGCACTTCGGCTATCTCTGGAAAAGGCTAAATGTGACCCTAAATCACAAAGAAATTCTGATTATGGAATTTATTTTTTTTTTCCTTCCAGTATATGTCAGCTCTCTAGAGCCAAGCAAGTTGTGTGGCAGTAAACAGTACACATACAGAAGAAAAGGCAAAAAAGTCAGTGTTTTTTGTAGGCTAAGCTGGTTTGTACCCTCTGGGTTATGGTCTCTAAATGATTAAAAACAAATAGTGTTAATGCTGCTGAACTGCACATTTAAAAATGGTTAAACTGTTTTTTTAAAAAGACAACTAAAATGAAAATTTTAGGTAAGTAGATAAAGTGAAAAATTATTCTGAATTTAATATAAAATGGTATTCAAGAATGAAGATTAAATGCCCTATTTTCAAACCATAGTTAATATTTTTGTTTTTCCCAAAAAATAGGGATGCCACATCACACAAAGTAGAAACTAATTATAGGTTCCACCTTGGGATCTGAAAAGTAAGCAAATACCTTATTTTTAATCTACACCAAAATACTATGTTAACTAGAGCTAAACTCTAGAAACCAGTATCTCTGTGCAAGGTGAAGACTATACCTCATTGTGACTTCAGTAACAAATCATCCTGGCCTGCTCTTTATCTGCTTGTCATGTCACTAAAGCAGAGTCTGCAACACTGTTACTCCAAAAACAGCACAGGCTTTCTATTCTCACATCACATACATAGTAACAAAGCAGAAAACAGAATTAAAAACACGACCAGGTTTTAAAAAAGCACTGCTTGAGGCTGTTACTTTCTCCTAATCAAGAGTTTATTATCAACAGTAACAAGCCCCAGCTACTGAAAATACAAATCTTTTCCAAGGGCTACTCTAGCCCACATTTTTCTTATACAATTCAGTTAAACTCTAATGTTTTGCTGCAGTAGGAAGTGAATATACGTCATGATTTTAACATCCACCCACTTCCTAAAGAATCCCTACAGGAAAACTTACCTCTGCAAAATGTGTTGTGCTATTATCTATCCGGCTGCCGCCACCACCTAAAAAACTAAAGAGAAAAAGGAATGAGTGGTGATTCTATTCCCAGGAACAAGCTTCCCTCTCAGAAGCTAAATATAGAATGGCATAATGAGAACAAAGCTCAATAAGGAAAAATAACTCATCCCAACACGACACCTATAAAGGAAATTTATGAAGAACTGGTATGTAGATTAATCTATGAAAAATGACATAAGCCACAAAAATCAAGTGATTTTCGAGTGAATCAAGGCTAAATCAAGTGAAAAGTTGGGGAGAGGGGCCACCATACAGAAGGACCTACAGCCAGCAATGCAATTCAAATTTGACCTAGCAAAAGAAGAAAAACAAACATTTATCCTCAAAGAGGCTAAGAAAACAAAATAATGTTTCACTAAAAAACCATTCAACCACCAGATGAACACAACATTTGAGGCTACAATAGCTAGTATTTCTTAGGAATGATTAAAAGTAGTAATATAAGGGGCCTGGTACTGTATTTAACATGCCATAAAAGGGTTCAATAAATATTTCTTCTTCTGATAGTTTATCCTATTCTTTGCTTACCCTACCCATCCTTCAGAACCCATCTCAAATGCTACCTCCTTCATTAAGTCTTTTCTTAACTCACCAACCAAATGAGACTCCTACATAATCCTCCTGCATTTTGATTTTGATTCTAAATTCTACCTTGTATTATAAATATCTAGGATTTGCCTCATCCATTTCAACTCTGCTCCCTTATTTTATAAATATAAATTCAAAGGGCAAAGTCTACATATTTTTTTTTTTTTTTTTTGAGACAGAGTCTCACTTTGTTGCCCGGGCTAGAGTACCGTGGCATCAGCCTAGCTCACAGCAACCTCAAACTCCTGGGCTCAAGCTATCCTCCTGCCTCAGCCTCCCAAGTAGCTGGGACTACAGGCACGCGCCATGATGCCGGGCTAATGTTTATATGTATATATACATATATTTAGTTGTCCAGCTAATTTCTTTCTATTTTTTTTTTTTTTCAGTAGAGACAGGGTCTCACTCTTGCTCAGGCTGGTCTCGAACTCCTGAGCTCAAACGATCCACCCGCCTCAGCCTCCCAGAGTGCTAGGATTGCAGGCGTGAGCCACCACACCCAGCCATCTACATATTATTAATGCCTCAAATACATGTAGTGTTTATTACATGTCAGACATTATACAGAGCACTCACCACCTTTAAAAACCCTGCAATGCCATATCTTATATTGGAAACTCAAACATAAAGTTGCGGAATTAAAATCACATGTGTAAATGATAAAATAACTACCTATTCCCAAAAACCCTAAAGACTGGGGAGAAATATTAAATCTCATTGTCCCCACTGAATGTGCAAAGAAGAGAGGAAGTGAGTTAACACTTTGGGGAAAAGGGGATGGGAAAGATTATAAGAACTACTGGATACTTTTACTTCAAAAGACACACATAACCACACAAACATAAATACACAAACTTAGCCCAATCATATAAAGTCCACAAACTACTACAGATAGTTTTCATTTTCAGGATTATACTACCAATCCAGGCATGGTGCTAAGCTCATTGAAAAACGAACACACCCTGGTTAGTCTGAAACCAAATGTGAAAAAGCAAAGCTAATGCCATTCCTTTTTTTGTTTTTGTTTTTGTTTGAGACAGTCTCACTCTGTCACCTGGGCTAGTGTTCCCTGGTGTCAGCTTACCTGACAGCAACCTCAAACTCTTGGGCTAAAGCAATTCTCCTGCCTCAGCCTCCCAAGTAGCTGGGATTACAGGCGCACGCCAGCATGCCCAGCTAATTTTTCTATTTTTAGTAGAGACAGGGTCTCACTCTTGCTAAGGCTGGTCTCGAATTCCTGAGCTCAAGCAATCCTCCCACCTCGGCCTCCCAGAGTGCCAGGATTACAGGCGTGAACCACCATGCCTGGCCTCTAATACCATTCTTTATATAATTACTATCAGGCCTCATTCCCTGATTAAAAACCATTTAATACCTACATTTGTTTCAGAAGTTAAAAACACTTTTGTAAAAATCACTTCAAATGTATAGCAAGCCCAAAAGTACCTGCACATCTATGCTAAATAAGTAATGAATTGACCAAGTTTGGTGGCTCACACCTGTAATCCCAGCAGCAGGAGGATCACTTGAAGTCAGGAGTTTGAGACCAGCCTGGGCAACATGGCGAGATCCCATCTCTACAAAAAAAATTTTTAAATAGCTGGGTGTGGTGACACGTGCCTGTAGTCCCAGCTACTCAGGAGGCTGAGGCTGGAAGATAGCTTGTGCCCAGAAGTTCAAGGCTGTAGTGAGCTAAGATTGTGCCACTGCACTCGAGCCTGGGCAACAGAGCGAGATCCTGTCTCATGCATTCATTCAATAATTCATAAATAAATAAATAACTGAATTACCATATACCATAAAAAACACAGCTGAGTGGCTGTGTATCCACTTTATTGCTCAAGCCTAGACAGGCTTCCAAGGCTCTTCTTTCCTAACTTTACTACACAGTTTCGGGGATTAAAATATCCTTGGTTGTGCCCACCAATTTATGAGTGGATTAAGAAAATGTGGTATATACATACCATGGAGCACTACTCATCCATAAAAAGGAATGAAATAATGTCTTTTGCAGCAACTTGGATGGAACTGGAGACCATTATGCTAAGAGAAGTATCTCAGGAACGAAAAAAAAAAAAAAACAACCCACATGTACTCTCTAATAATTAGGAGCTAATTGATGGGCACAAAGAGATAAAAGGTCATAGGAAATCAAGACGGGGGTGAGGGGATGAGGGGAGGGGTAAAAACCTACCTATCGGGTATAATAAACATTATTCAGGTGATGAGCACACTAAAAGTCCTGACTTAAGCATTATAAAAGGTACCCATGTAACAAAAACATCTGTACCCCCTTACTATTTTGAAATTTTTTTAAAAAGAACATAAAGCCGGGCGCGGTGGCTCACGCCTGTAATCCTAGCACTCTGGGAGGCCGAGGTGGGCGGATCGTTCTGAGCTCAGGAGTTCGAGACCAGCCTGAGCAAGAGCGAGACCCCGTCTCTACCAAAAATAGAAAGAAATTAATTGGACAGCTAAAAATATATATAGAAAAAAAAATTAGCCGGGCATGGTGGCACATGCCTGTA
>RJWJ010020912.1:11177-28633 GCA_004363605.1 Indri indri | reverse complement strand
CTGGAATCCCTGCCCCACAGGTAACCCTGGGGTCTCTGAGAATGTGTCCCTGCAGCTTGGGGGGATGCTGGCCCCAAGGTTTGCATGCGGGAACTCAGGTTAATGTCTCGAGCCAGGGACAGCAGTGAACCGATTGCCTTCGAAGCAGCAGGAAGCTGGCAGACAGAAGCTTTGGGACTCAAGGTCAAGGCCCCTCCCAGCCACAGACTCAATGGGCAAGTTGCTTCCCATTTTGAGCCTGCTCCCACCTCCAAACTCAAGGTGGTGACATCAGCCCCACCCACCTCATGGGGACATTGAGAGGAGGACATGCTCTGTGAGCCACAGAGCAGCCCAGGGCAGGGGTAGGGAGTCCAGGGCCCGTGGGAGCGGGGGCTGAGATGGGGAGGGGCCCTGTGCTTGTCCCTCTGGGCTCAGAGAAGGGCAGCTGTGGTCAGTGAGCTGTAAGTGCTCACTATGCTGGCCGGGGGGACAGGGTGGGGGACATGGAAGGTCGCACACTGACCCAGCTCTCCTTATCCATCCCCAGGAGACCCCAGAGCTGCTAAGTGGCACTTAGTCCCCTTTGCCCCTCTCGCTGTTCCGACTTCACCGCTGACCATCTGGCCCCCTTGGAGGCACAGTGGGGGCACAGGCCACCAGATGGGCACCAGACTCAGAGGGTGTGAAGGAGGCGTTAGGGGGGCATAATTGCATGTCCTCGCCCCTGGGCTAAGGAGCTGGTCTGGCAAAACCAAGACCCTGGACCATCCAAACCACCCTTGCTGTTGCTTACACACGCTGAGAGAATGTTTCTGCCTCAGGGCCTTTGCATTTACGGTTCCTTCTGCCCGGAATTTTCTCCCCTTGATACTCACATGTTTCTCTCCCCATTTCTCTGCTTGATCGCTCCCCCCACCCCGTTCTTTGATCAGGAACATCCGCCCTGATCATTCTATCTAAAGTAGCACTGGCCCCTACCCAAGCTCCCTCTGTCTCTTTTCCTGTTTTGTTTCCTTCGTCGCACTCATCACCACCCAGCTGTACGTTCTATGCACGCACCGTGGTTTCTGCCCACTAGGAATTAAGCTCCGTGGGGGCACAGACATCGCTTTGCTCCCTGCTCCATTCCAGTGCTCGGAACACGGCCCGGCACACGGTAAGCCCTCTGCACGTTTTTGTGGAAAGGATGAAAATCTCTGCATGAGCTGCCGGACACTGACTGCGATGTCGTGGAGGTAATGAACTCCTCATCAGGGAGGCATCCAAGAGGAGACTGGGCAGCCCCTGGCGGGGAGAGTCTTGGCCCTGGGTGTAGGGGCTCTGGACACTTTCGAAGTTTCCAGATAAGGAAATTTTGCAGATAAGGCGACAGTGGACACTGAGGAAGGGGAGCTGGAAGGCTGACCTACGGCATCACAACTTTCAGCTTTAAGTCGCTGTGACCCCCGGTACCTCCCACCCATCACCACCAGAAGTCACTCTGTCTCCTCTGTGGCTGAGCAGGGTGGGGTCCCTGAGACCCCAGCACTCATCTCTGCTCTCCTTCTCACTTATGCTGGAGCCTAAAGGACTCCGCCTGACTCTCTGGGCCTCAGCTTCCCCTGGGAGGTGAGGGAGGCCCCAGGAGCCTTCTGCTGTGGCCGGGGTGTGGGGAGGCCAGACTGCTGGGTCAGCAGGTCCCCGAGTCAGGTGTTTAAACACCAGCGTGTTCCCGAGTGTGTGCACTAACACACGCACACCGGCCTGCATCCTGGCACACAGCTCTGACCTCCAGGCATCATGCAGCGTGGTACGGGCTGGAGGAGGAAATGCTGCTAGAAGGTTCCCTGAAGGAAGACAGATGGGCTAAGGGTGTGTGTGTTGGAGGGGGGATCAACACAGAGACCAAGGTCAGGCCAGGTCCAGAGGTCGGGGAGAGGCGCTTCAGAGGTGAGGGGTGCCCACGTCCTGCAGACTGACCTGGGAGCGTACACACACAGACACACACGGAGCAGGCCCACGCCTGCCCCTGCCCGCCCCCGGCAGGCTGCTCACTTTGCCCCCCAGGCTGCAGGCCCCGCCTTCTGCACTTCTGTTTTGTCCCCAGCTCACCCTGCAGACCGGACTTAGTACTGCCTCCCTGCTGGTGGCTGGGCTCTGCGTCAGCAAGCATTTGGGTCTGGCCCGGGGACCTCTCCCTCTCGGCCATCGCTGATAGAAGGGGCTTCTCCGTGTCTTCTCTGGCGCAGGGTGGGGTGTCATGGACTAAACGGTGCCCTTCCCATTCATATGCTGAAGTCCTAACCCCTGGTATCTCAGAACGTGCCAGTACGTGGACACAGGATTGTGAAAGAGGTAATTAAGTCAAAATGAAGCTGTGAGGGTGGACCCTAACCCCACGTGACCAGTGTCCTTATGAGAAGAAGAGACGAGGACACAAACGTGCAGAGGGGCGATGATGCGAAGACGTAGAAGACGGCCGTCCACAAGCCAGGATGCGAGTCCTCCCCAGAAACCAACCCTCCCGACACCTCGATCTCAGACTTCCAGCCTCACAGCCGTGAGAAAGTAAATTTCTGTTGTTTAAGCCTCCCAGCCTGTGGTACTTCGTTATGGCAGCCTGAGTACCCTAATACATGGGGATTGGCTATTTCTACCCCTCACAGCCTCAGTTTCCCCAGTGAGATGTGGAGACATTATGCGGGGATAGGAAGACAGGCTAGCTCATCCAGGTTTTGTCCGCGGGGATAGTGATGGCAACTGAGGTGTTCTCAGCATCCCCGGCCCCTGCCAGACTGTGCCTAGCAAGGGACCCTTCCCACATGAGCTGGGCCAGCTCCGTCCCCCACACAACCAAAAGAGGCAAAGGAATAAACAGAGGCTTCAGCCCCAGAGAAGGGTATCGGCCCACCAGGACTTGAGACAAGACTTGCACATGGGGTAGGGTGTAGGTCCTTCCATGCCCTGTCCAGGCATCACCTCCTCCCTGAAGCCTTCCCTGATGACACCCCAGGTGGACAGCTCCTCTTCCTCTCTGCTACTGCTTTGCTCCGGCCAGCTCTAGTTCTGATGGATCAGGAGCCTGGCCCTGGTGCCAGCGAGATGCACGTGATCAAGAAACTGTCTCAGTCACATCTATGATTGTCCCCCTGGGGCCGTGGGCCGTGGGCTCGTGTGCTCCTGTGCCTACGCAGAGGCCTCTAGGGCCACCTCCACCACCAGAAGGCACATCCTTGTTGTCTCACACCTTTGCCTTTCCAGCTGGACTGGGGCATGGCTGGACATTGGGGTAGGACCAGCTTTGCATAGTTCAAGGCGTGGCACACAGCGGGTGCTTAACAAATGCCAATTCCACCCCTTTGTGAGTCCGGGGTGCCTGCTCAGGGCCAGTGGCTGGACAGAGCCCTCTCCCTCTTCATCTCAGGTTTGCCCTAGGCGTCTGGGAGCATGGCAGGGGCCCTCTGGCCACCCACAGACAACTTTCTCCTCAGATGCAGAAGCCAGCCACCCCCCCCATTGAATGCATAAATGCATTTTCCTTCGTGGAGGCTGGGGGCCAGGCAGGCTGGGGATAGGGGTGCCTCTGGCCATCTCCTTGCTTCTAATCAAGATCATATGCCTCCTGCTTCTATCTCTTAATTGTCTCCAAATTAAAACTAATCGCTTGCAAATCAGAAAAAAAAATTGTCATTAACTTTGGTGAGTTTGAGGCTGAGGGACACAGCAGGTGTGCCAGCAGGGCTCAAGGGCACTGTGCTGTGCTGGGAGAGGGCCTGGCCCGCTCACCTGTGTGTGTGAGCACGTGGGCACATGCATGCAAGCCACGCCAGATGTCAGTGTTTGGGATCCTTGAGCACTTGCTCCTGAACTTGCCTGAAGAGACGAATCAGCCGGAGCAAACAAAGCGACAGCAAACAAGGCCTGGGGACAGACCCAGGCTTGTACAGGCAGAATTCCCAGGGGAGAGACCTGGTGATCTGTGTGTTTAGCAAGCATCCCAGGCATTGCTATCATGATGGAAGTTTGGAAGACAGCGCTAAGTAGGAAGGGTTGGTGAGGATGCTGGCTTATGTGACTCACACACTGTCATTTTGGTGATGCTGACAGTTAATGACAAGTATCCAGAGCCTAAAAGAGTACCTGGCCTGTATAGATGCCAAATAAGTCTTTTTGTCAAATATACAAATGAATGAGTGAATGAATGAGAGGGAGCGAGAGCCATGATCATTGCAGGTGATGAGGATCTGAGGGGCCCTGTGGCCCGTGATAAAGAGACTGGGGATGGGCTATGCCCAGTGACCCCTCCCCAACCCACACCTCGAGGACCATAGGAGGGGTGTGACCTAAGAGGTGGGAGGGATTGGCCCTGGGGAAACACCCCCGACCCAGCAGAGCCGCAGTGGAGGAAGCTGAGGCCAGGGGTGCCTAGAAGAAGGCCCTGGACTGGGACTAGAGATGCCCGGGTTCCGGTCCTGCTCTTCCTCGGTTGATTGGTGGATCTTACCTAGCATGTCATTTCTGCTCTCTGGGGCCCTATTTCTCCATATGCGAGTGGGGAATTATTAACCAATGATACCAAATATTTACTCTAGAGCAGAGTGCTGCAGTGGGAAAAACCTAGGTCTTGAGAAAGATTTCCGATTTTTTTAAAAGTTAGTGATACCTGGTGTTACCAACAGTTTAAAGAAATGGACGTTCACCTGCTCCACTGTTGGAGGGTCAACCAAGCAAGCTTTCTAGAAAGCAATTGCAAAACATGTTTAAAGACCATAAAATTGATCGTGCTCCTTGACCCAGGAAATCCCCCTTTGGGAATCTAATAAGCAGAAATCTGCTCGAAGATTTATACGGAAAGATGTTCACTGCAATGTTATGTTTATTAGTAAAAAATTAGAAACAGCCTCAATGTCCAAAAGCAGAGTTGGCTTAAATAAATGAAGATGCATAAAATGGATATATGCAGCCATTATAGATCAAATTTTCAAAAAAATGTAATCAGATGGGAAAATGCTCACAAAATATTGTGAACTGATAAAGCAGAGTGTCAAACTGGCTATATGGCATAATACCGATTTTTACATAAAAAGATGTAGACGCTGGAAGGAAATGCATCAAAATGCTAATGGTGGTTATCTCTGGGGGGGCGGGGATTATAGGTGATTGTTATTTTTTACTTTATGTTTTTATGTATTTTCCAGTTGTCTGCAATGAACACATATTGCTTGTAAAATTAGAAAGAGAACAATAAATGTCATTAAAAATAAAGGAAAGTAGCGGCCGTAGTGGCTCACACCTGTAATCTTAGCACTTAGGGAGGCCGAGGCGGGAGGATTGCCTGAGGCCAGGAGCTCAAGACCAGCCCGGACAAGAGAGAGACCCCGTCTCTGCAAAAAAATAGAAAAATTAGCTGGGCATGGTGGCATGTGCCTGCGGTCCCAGCTACTCGGGAGGCTGAGGCAGGAGGATCGCTTGAGCGCAGGAGTTTGAGGTTGCAGTGAGCTATGGCAATGCCACTGCACCCTCACCTGGGCAACAGAGTGAGACTCTGTCTCAAACAAACAAAATAAATAAAGGAAAATGTTTTAAGCTGTTTCAAGAATAAAAAAAAAAAAAAAGAAAAGAAAGAACTGTGTGGCTTTGGAGTCACACAGACTCACACTCAAATCCCAGTTGTGACACTTCCTAGCTATGCGACCTTGGGCAAGTTACTTAACCTTTCTGAGCCTCAATTTCCACACCTGTAAAATGAGGATCACAGAACCTATTTCATAGAGTTGCTGTGATTAAATAAGCAAACTGCGTGGTGTAAGTTCATGATAGAGTCAGTGCTCAGTGTTCATCTGTTCATTCATTCATTCATTCATTCAACACCGATTGGTTATTTAGCTCTGAGAGGAGAAAAGTGCTGACCTGTTTTTCTCCAGCACTTGGTGCACTGTTTGGCTCATGGCATATCCTCTGTCTATGTCTGTGAAGTCAAATAAGACAAGCACAGAGATGACAGGCACATGAAGCAGTGTCCCGAAGACCTCAGAAGAGGCACCGAGGCTGGAGGGAGGCCCCAGCTGTTGAGGAGCCCTGCAGTGCAGCCCAGAGGCCTCTGCGACTGACCTGCTGTGTGTCCTTGGGCAGTTCCCCTCCTCTCTTTACCTGGGAGAAGAGGACAGTCCCTGTCCTGCATGCCACATGGGTGACCTAGAGGTGGGTAGGGGCTGTGTCTGTGGGGAGTCCTGGTGGGTTCTGGACCATGCAGGAGTCAACTGGATAAAGGAGAGGCGACATCCAGGCCCAGTGAGCCCTGAACACTGCCTTCCGTACGCACCACTATGGGGCCTCCCCGTGCTGTTGAACAGTTTATGTCCTGAGCAAAGATGCGTGGCTCAGGGAGCAAGCAGGAGCTAAAACCCAGCCCAGCTCCGCTCACCAAGCCTGGTGCCTAGTGCAGGGCTGCTTCTGTGTGTTTCTAAGTTGCACAAAGAAGCCATATAGGCTGGTGCACATAGGCATGTCCCCAGCCAAGGCTGGAGCTGTCACACTGGGCTGAAGGAGCCCAACACCGAGGGACAGAGGAACGGGTGCCTCCTGAGGCCTGGGGTCTGAGAGAGGCATCCATCCCACCCCAGCCCTGTGGCACCTCCCTCCTCCAACCTGCCACGCCCCTTTCCAACACGGCTCAAAGCTACATACAGACTGTGAAGCTGTAGACCCCATCTCTAGGACCAGCCTGGGTGCTCCTCCAGTGCAGGCTGGGGGCTGCCCTTTCCTCTGACCCCTGTGTCCCCAACACTGAAGGCCCCTGGGGGTCACAGCCTGGGCAGCAGCCTGGGCAGCAGAGCCCCAGGGCCAGAACCCGAGGCAGTGACTATGGACTAGCCGAGGTGCATGTGGCTACTCCCGCAGGGGCTGGGGGAGGAACAGCCCCTGCAGCCTCCAGCAGCCAGCAGCCCCCAGATGGCTCTTGCTCACCTCCCTGGCAGGCCGTAAATCCTGGGAACAGCTTCCCAGTGCTGTCATCCGCCCCACCCCCATCCATGCCTGGCTGGAAACCAATGTTGGAATAAGTCAGCTGGGGGGAGGGACGCCCTCCTGCTGTCCCCTCCCCCACTTTGCCCTAAATCCCCTCCCAGGAGACCTCCCCTGCCTACTCCAGCAGCTCTGGTTTCCTGCCATCTGCCTGGGAACTCCCCATCTCTTAGCTGAGGGGAAGTCAGGGAGCGGCCCAACATTTCACAGATGAGGAAACAGGGTGAGCAAGGTTTGGGTCGGACTGGCTCTGTCATTTGTTAGCTGTGTGATCGTGGGCAAGTGGCTGAGAGTCCCTACACCTTAGTTTCCTAAACCGTGGGGTGAAAACAGCCTCTCTCTCACTGGGTTGCTTTGAGAAGGAAACGCCTGTGTTACACAGTGGGCTGGGAAGTGTCTGGGCCGTGCCTGGCACACAGGCAGCCCTCTGCGAATGGCAGCTGATATTTCAGTGTTATTGCCACCATCATTAAATAGATCCCCACACAGCTCCTAACTCAGGGCCCAGAGGCCCCCAAGACCGAGCGACTAACTCCCTTCTCCCCTGCATCGGAACCCCCACACCAATCCTCTTGTGCTTGCGTTGGGGCCTGCCTTGCCTGTCTCTAAGGGCGGGACCCTGCTGTTTTCTTTATCCCTAGCACCTAGCACAGTCTTGTAGGTGGTCTGTGCTGAACAGAGGGCTGCAGAATGAATGAATGAAAGAATGGCTGGGGTGGCCCTGGGAAGCCGTGCCTGCTAACACACACATACACACACACACACACACACACACACACACATAGTCTGTACCAGTGTCTGTACTGGTGTGGGGGACCCTGGGATATCTGTCCTCAACTGGCCATTCCTCTTGCTCCCTCAGCCTGAAAGCCCCCATCAGAACAGAGGCTGCCGCTCAGCTGTGATGCTCTCGTCTCTGCGAGGAAGGAAGGAAGAAAATCAGAGAGACCTGGGCAGAGTGGGGGAGGGGAGGACGAAGTGTTGGCTGAATGAGAGAATGAACGGAGCTCAGCTAACTCAGCTGCTAGAGCTGCTTCCCAGGAGCCCAAAGAAGGGCCAGTGTACCAGGAGGACAGGCGGCCACAGGACCCCAAGAAGCCTCTGCTGGGACAGTCCCTGCACATTAGAACTGGTTCTGTAGTCCTGCTCCTGGGGAAACTGAGGGCCAGGGAGGGAAGACTTGCTCAAAGTACAGAGCAAGGCGGTAGCCGAGACCTACTGAAAACCGGGGTTCTTGTTTCCCAGCTCCCCGCCAGTCCCGGGGCACCTGTCCGCTGGCCCCCGAGCCTTGCTACCCGACAGGAAGCCACCGCAAGGGGAGACCAAGGGGAGCCTCCCTGGTCCTGGGAGACCAGCCAGGCCCCTCCTTCCCCTCCAGCCTCAGCTCCCATGGGATCCTGTAAGCTCCACCTGGCAAGGAGGGGCAGGGCCACGGGGCCCATGACAGAGAGGGAGGGGTGGCCCAGGATGACTGATGTGGACCTCTTGGGGGCAGGGCCCAGAAGATACACAACCCAGGCCGTGTCCCTGGACTGGAGGGGTCCCAAGGCAGGAGGGTTCTAGAGTTCAGAGACCTAGTTACTGGGGGAGAAGTCCAGGCAGAGGAGGGGTATTAGATCTGGGGACAGAAGCCCTGCCCCTTCCAAGTGCACAGTGACCCTGCGCCCTCCCCAGTGCCTGCTCTGTGAGCCTGCCCTGAGTTGTGAGCACGTGACTATCTGTTAGTCTGCCTGCACTTGTGATCCCAGGATGGGAACCAGAGGCTCCAACAGCCTTGTGAAGCCAAGAGGCTTCGTATTTCCAGTCGGGCATCCTTCACCCCTGGAACAGCTCTTTTATTTCCGAAAATCTGGAGGGGCCCCCATCCTCAGCCCGCTTCCAGCCACAAGCTCAGGGCGAACCCTTGGCCCTAGACCTCGGTCTGCCCAGCTGTAATGGGCTCTGATGTGAGGTCCTTTTGTGATGGGAAGGTCTGGGTGGGGAGTTCAGGGATGGAGGAATAGGGCGGGGGGGTGGTTATCTGTCACCAGGTCTGGGATCGGCTGGTGGGTGTGGAGCTAAAGACGGAAGGAAACTGTTGCAGCAGCCTTTCGTTCCTGGTGGACTAATGGATACTCCCCACCCCCCTCTGCCCCTGCCCAAGCCAGGCCACACGAAACCGAGGGCTCCCTGCTCCAGCCTGCACTGTGGGAGACCCCCACCTTCATCCCCGCACACCCTCGCCTCCTGGTTTCTTGGATCTCGGGATGGCCATGAATGAATCGGGGACTAGGTGACGAAGCCACGCTGAAGTGCTCGTGGGATGGACCTGCTGGAGCCCGGTGGCTTGGCTTTGCCAGCCTAGTCCTCAGCCAGAAAAAGGGGCGGACTGGGGTGGGGGCAGGGGCCGGGGGAGGGGTCAGGGTAGGGCCCTGCCAGGAGCCTGGGGAATCTTCAGACCTGCCGCCCTGGCCTGGGAGCTGAGCCAGCTGAGCGGGAGCAGCGGGGGAGGGGCGTGCGGGGGAGGGGGCCGCTCTTCGAGTTACACTAAATGACTAACGTGCATTAGCCTAATTATAGCGGAGCAAGCTGAGCCTTCCCACTGGCGCAGCCGCCTGCATCTCCTAATAAACAATTAGCCGCAAGCAACGGAAAAAGAAACTGTGTGTGTGAGAGAGAGAGAGAGCAAGCAAGAGCATGGTGGGTGGGTGGGTGGGCTGGAGGGGAGGTTGGAGCTGGGCCTTGGGAGGGGAGGAGGCTGTGGGGGGAGCTGGGGAACCACATCACTCCTCTAGCTCCCGCCCAGGTCAGGCCCGGCAGGGGCAAGGGCCCTAGACGTGTAGGGTGCAGAGGTCGGATCCAGCTAACATTTCAAGGGCGCCTCTGGAGTGCGGGGCACTGGCTGAGTGGGTCACCCCGTCCTCACAATAACCCCAGGGAAACTGCAGCCTTGTTTTTGCCAATGAAGGCACCGAAGCTCAGAGAGGCTAAGAGGGGAGGCTTGCCCGAAACACAGAGCTGGGGTTAGGCCCCACGGGCCCTCCTGATTTTCCCTGGCTCTGGGCTCACTTCATGGGAGCACTGGAGCCTGGACGGCGGGGCCCAGGCATATCGGTCCCCCGAACTGCGTTCCTGGACCTGAGCTGGAAGTGAGCAGTTAGGAAGGTGGGACTTTCTCGCTGGTCCACAGCGTTTTGTCCACATTCTTGAGAGATGAACCGTCTACATCTACCTTCTGATGCCCATGTTAACTGAGGCCTACAGAGAGGAAGGCATTGGTTCCAGGTCCCAGAGGGTTAGTGGCAGCGTGGGGTTTGGCACTCAGACTCCCCCACTAGGTGGGGGTTCTCCCAGGGCTCCACGTCGGGGTCACATTAAACCAGGGCTCTGCTCGGGGAATTTCCAGCTGGGGAGGAGACTGAACCACGCCCCCAGCCAGCAGAGCACATGCCGAGCCATCGGGGCATCTGGCCCTGATTGTCTCCTGAGCTTCGAGCCTTAGCTCGGTGTTTCTGACTCAGTTACAAGCTCTCTACTTTCCCAGTGTCCTCAGCGGCGCCCCACTCGGGGCCACGTCCCAGGAAGCCTTGAGAATGGAGTGGCAGGAAGGAGAACCCCTTTCCTGAGCTGGCCCCCAGGCTGGAGGTGTGTGTGCCCCATTTGGGAGTGGGGCAAACTGGGAAACTAGAGCACTGCCACCTGCAAGGGCTGACTCAGGCCTCAGTTTGCCGCCTGTAGAACCAGCAGGGAGACCAGCTTGTCCTGGTTGGCTGGGGACTGTTACAGATTTAATAGTGAATGACCCTCAGTCCCGGACAAACCAGGGCAGTTGGTCACACTAAGAATGGGGTTAACCCTCCCCTCCCTCTCTGCCTCGCAGGGTGGTGCCAGGGCCTAAAACAGGACCTACAAAGTGTGCAGGGTGACTGAGGCCTGGGCCTGTTTCCCATGGGGGTGGGTGGTGGAGGATGGGAGCCCCGCAGGGTGGGGAAAGACTCAGACGATCTATTCAAGACAATCTTTGAGCCTCAACTTCCCCATCTGAAAAAGGGGCTAACAGAACCTACCCGTACATGGTTGTTGTAAAGAATGAATTTGGGAACACTCAGAGAGTGCTCCTCACAGACCCTGGGTCACCCAAGATGCCCCCACGCCCCAGCTGCCTGGTCTCCCCCCTGGAGCCCTCCCCGACTGGCTCTGCCCTGCTCTAACCTCCTTGCCCCGCCTGGGCCCTGCTCTGCCTGGCTTTTCCTGGCACCATATTGACTAGTTGACTGACAGTTGTCTGGCTAATGCTTCTTCAGCATTTCTAACTCAGTGCTGGAAAGGGGCCTTCAAGACCCTCTGGTTCAAACCACCCACTTTCCAGATGAGAAGACTAAGGCCGAGAGGAGGAAAACCCTGCCCAAAGTCTCACAGCTCCCTCCTCTCCCGCCCACCACTCTGCCTCACCGCAGCCCATTCCTCTTCCCTGAGGGATGCTGACCTTCCTACTTCCCAGCCCAGTGTCCCCACGAGGGCGTCCTTTGTCCCACAGTGCTCTGCATTATCCACCCCCTGCTCTTGAGTCCTCTCCTCCCATTCCCTCACCCACAGCCCTGGATCTGAGCATCCCCCGCCTCTGTGCCTTTGCATATGCTGTTCCCTTTGTCTGCTGTGCTGTTCCCCACACATTCCACCTGAGTGTCACTTGTCCTTTGACTTCTACCAGTGTCACCTCCTCTATGAAGGCTTCTTTCTCTGTACTGCAACTGTCAGTTTGCATGTTCTGCTTTCTCTTAGATGGAGGCCTTGCTGAGGGCAGGGACCGGGCCTTTCACCATCCAGCCTGACTGCCTCGCACAACACTAGGGCTTGTAACTGACACTCAGTAAAGACATTCAACAAATAAATATTTATTCAGTCCCTTCTCTGCACAAGACCCTGCTGTGGACTGCCAGGGAGACAGAGATAAAGATAGTTTCTGCCCTTAAGGAATTTGCTGGCTAACAGGGAGACCAGACAAGTACATAAATAACCACGCTAAAAGGTAGGAAGTGCTGCTAGGCTTCGGAGAATTGCAGGGCTCCCGGAGTGTTCTAAGAAGAGCCAGATGCCTACACAAGGAGCGCTTTCAGGGAGAGAGTCATTTGAGTAGCAGGGGCTTGAAGAATGGGGGGAAATCCAACAGCTGACCAGGTGTGATGGGACCTGGGTAGGGGTAGGGCCATTCAGGTAGAGAGAACAGGGTGGCAGATGGGACCAGGGATTGAAGGCAGGTTTGGACCCAGTGGCATGTGACAGGGAAAACAGACAGATGAGATTGGACCAGCAGGCTAGCACCGAGAGAGCAAAGCGCTTTGAACTCCAGGCTAAGGGGACTGTGGATTTTATTCCGGGGTTCTCACACTGTATTCCTTGGAGCCCTGGGGCTCTGCAGAGGGGTCCCAGGTCCCCAGGGTCAGCTTCTGTTGTCATGGATTTTCACAAAGGCTGTCACATGAATGATAGATCCTATACCTTCAGAGGTCTGCCTCAGGCCATGGGCAGTGGGGAGCCACCAGGGTTCTAGAGCAGGGGAGTGACGCCACGAGGTGGTGCTTGCCCTTGTCCCCGCTGCCTCTCTCCCATGCACACCCATAGCACATGCACTCAGACACCGGGCGGAGGGACGAAGCTGCCACCGCGAGGGGCTGAGGCACAGGGTGAGAAGCTAGTGCTGCAGTTAACGTCCTGAGCTCACGTTGTCTCAACAGTCTGTCGGGTCCTGGGGAGGAAAGAGCTCCCCGCTCTGGGCTCCGCTCCGGGCATCCTGAGATGAAGTGACTAGAGACCACCGCCAGGCACCGCCCCTTCCCCCATGGCCTTTCTGCTCCCTGTGGCCTTCCTCTTCCTCCCCTCCCCCTCATCTCGCTCCACTTTGGTGCATCTCATCCTCTTTCCCACTTTCCTCACCAAGCCCCTGCGGTGAGGGTGCTGGGGGGCTTCTCCTCCATGCCACGTGCAGAGCTGAATGCAGGACTCCCAACCCCCGCAGGCACCCCCCAAACTCCATACCTAGAACACGCTTTCCTCGTGTCTGCCTAATGCCATTCGCCCACCATTTAAAAAGATGCTGAAATCCCGCCTCCTCCAGGAAGCCTGTTCTGACTGCTGCAGAGCCAGGCCGGTTAAGAGATTTTTCTCTCTCGTGCCAAGGAGTCTGAGTTGAGAATGATTTGGGAAGAAGAGAGCCGTAACTGATGAATGACGTGTGCTGGGAGGGACGGACGGGAGGCAGGGTCTTCCAGGTCGTACCCTCACTGCCCTGACCCTCCTGACTCCAAGTATCAGGTGGGGTCCCCCACGAGGCCACACAAGAGGAAATCCTCCCCAACGCTAAGGCCACCTGCTCCCCTGCCTCTGCTAGATAGAAAGATAACTTTTATGTGGTCTGAACAGCCGACGGCTGGGGCTCGTTGCCAAGCGCCTCCATCCTCATTTCTGAGAGGAAGAGACGACAAGGCAGATAACAGAGTCACATGCCCACCAGTCCTCTGCGGACTCCGTTGCGGGGGGCCGTGAGCAGCCCCACCTGGAAGGTCAAAGTTTTAACTTCATGAGCGCAGATGCGCTTCATGCTCATTCCATCCTGGGCTGCTAAATTCACAAAAATAATGACGACAATCCCATCCGTTGAGCTCCTGCATGTGCCAAGTGCTTTATGCAGCTACTTCCATTCTCCAAGGAGAGAACGTGTTCATTATCCCAACTTCGTACAGAAAGACGGCAGCTTAGCCATGTCCACGATCACAGCCAATAGATGACAGATCTGGAATTCAAACCCAGGTCTCACTAGCACCAAGGCATCTGCAGGGTGTCCCGGGGAAGTGTGATATTATGATATAATAAGAAATATATATTCAGATCTGTGCTCCTGGCACAGATCTCCTAAAACCCTTGGAATTTCTGAGCAATAGAGGTGAGAGCAGTGTCTTTTGTTATTCATAATAAGCCCCTTTCAACCATACCTAGGTTTATGCTAACGAGGTGACTTCTGGAGGATGCAGGGGTGGTTGCCAGGGGAACCAACCTGATTAGAGAGTTGGAACCTTCAGCCCCGCCCCCTGACCTCCCACGAGGGCACAGGGGCTGGAGATTGAGTCCGTCATCAATGGCCAGTGATTTAATCAGCCACGCCTACACGATGGGGCCTCCATGAAACCCCTGCACTACAGTGTTTGGAGAGCTCCGGTTGGTGAAGAACGCATCCACAGGCCAGGAGGGTGGTGCTCCCCAACTTCATGGGGACAGAAGCTCCTGCACCGGGGACCCTTCCAGACCTCACCCTACGTTCATCTGGCTCTTCATTTGTAGCTTCCTAACATCCTTTATAATAAACTGGTAATAGCAAGTAAAATGTTTCCTTGAACTCTTTGAGCCATTACGGCAGATGACTGAACCTGAAGAGGGTGTTGTGGGAAGTGGCTTTGTGGCAAGTCGGACAGAAGTGTGGTGCCCGGGGCACACAATACTTGCAATTGGATCTGAACTGGGGGTCGGTCTTGGGGACCGAAGCCCTTATAATCTGTGGGGTCTGCGCTGACTCTGGGCAGTTGGTATCAGAATTGACCTGAATTGCAGGACACTCATTTGGCATCCACAGAGAATTGGAGAATTGCTCGGTGTGAGGGAAAAACCCCACACATCTGGTGTCCAGCGTGCTGTGAACCAAAGAACAGAGGTTTCCTTGGGAAGAAATTTGTTTGGCACCCCAGGAAGGCTAGGTTCCTCCCCAAGATGACCATGGTTCCCCATCCTTCCCCACCTGAGCACCCGTCACCCCGTGCCACGTAGCCATGTCCTCGTCTGCCTCCCCTGTGGTCTGTGGGCCCTTTGAAGAGGTGCACAGTGACCCCCACCTCTGTATCCCAGTCCCTAGCTGACAATGCTATCTGAAATAAGGTCAGTGAATGGAATTTTGGGGAAGGTAAGAGTTAGAACTAAAAATGAGTGAGTAATTTCTCAAGGTCAGAGCTGCATAGCAATAGAAGGGGCTGCCTTGTAGGGTAGTGAGCTCCCCATCCTCAGAAGGATCCCAGCCGCCTGAGGCTGATTGATCTCCATCATTGATGCTGCACAGGGGTTTCCGCATAGGCAGCTCGTTGGCCTGGATGACCTTCCGACTGGGAGAGTCTGTGAGGCTGCCATTCTTAGGAACTGCTGCCTGCTACGTGGAAGATGGAGGAGGAGAGGAAGGAGGCCAGGAAAGGAGGAGAGAGGGAGTGGGGTGAGGGAGGGAAGGAGGGCTCCTGTCCTGTTTTTCGGGCAGAGGAGGTGCAGCCAGGGAGGACAGATGGGATTGGAGCTGGGGAGACCCAAACAGCCGTGTCTCTGCTCGTTAGTGGAGGTCTTGGGTTCAAGGATGGCACACCACCACCCCTGCCCCAGGTGGCCCAGCAGGAACCAAGGTGTGAGTATGACACGGGTCTCATGCTTCCCGGATAACCCTTTCCCAGGGACGGGACTTCCCAGAAGTCCCCGAGGGCGAAAGGGAGGCAGAGCTGTGTGGTAGAACAAATCTAGAACTCTGAGCGTGTATGGTTTTTCCAGCTCAGCCCAGGCCTTGCTGTGTGACGTGGGCAAGTCCCCTCCCCTCCCTGGGCCTCAGTTTCTATGCCTGTGACCTCTCTGGCCCTTCCCAGTTCTGACCAGTGGGCTACTCTCTTCCTGTGGGGTAGGCTGAACTACTGGTCTCAATTCTTCCCTGCCTTGAGTGAGTACGGCACAGCCACACCCCCGCCCTGGCCCTGTGGTTGTGGAATGCACTCCCCTACCTCCTGATCCGGGACTTGCTTTATTTAGCTAATGAGATTTCAGTGAATGGCACACACCTAGAGGTTGGAAATGTGCTCGCCCAACTGGGCCTTTCTCTACTTGAGAAAGAACAATCTCAAGTAGTACCTGGTCGAAAGAGGAGGAGAGAAACACAGACAGATCAGGACCTGACCGGCAGCTGGGAGTCCCGCCAGCCAACCCAGCACAGCCAAACCCCAGACGTCTGGCGGACCCACAAGAAATAAACGCTCATTGTTTCAGGCCATGGAATGCTGGGGTGGTTTGTTACGTGGCATTTTCGTGGCAATAGCTGACTAATAAATCTTCTTTCCTAGATGCGTAGAATCCTGGTGCTAACTAGGGGCCTTTGAGGGGTCATCTCGGCCCTTCCTCTGCCTGTAGGCAAGGCCACAGTCAGGAGAGCCACAGGGCAGGACGGGTCAGGCTGCTGCGATGCTGGGGACACTTGGGGGAGGCTGGCTCACTGGGGCCTGCTCTGGATGGCGAGGGAAGACCTTCCAAAGGAGCTGGCCGAGCTGGGGCTCGGAGCTGTCCCTTCCTACCTGGCCCCAGCCACTGAGCCGGGGGTGCTGAGTACACTTGGCCCCCTTATTCCAAAAAGAAGCACCTTTTCTGGGCTCAGCTTTGAAGCACTTCATGGTTCTGAAGCTGGGCTGAGCCTCACTCATCACACGGTTCACGCTCTGAGGGCCACAATTGCCCGTGTGACAGTCAGGGACAAGGGACCTGAGTCCGCTCACTTAAAACTTCACAGCTGATTACATCAGGAAGTACAAGCAGCTGTTCCAGCAGCAGAGGATAAGCACGTTCCTCCCGGTGCCTGCAGCCTATGGATCCGCGGGCCCCTCCAGGATCACCCAGTTATCTGTACAGCTCTGGGCAGCCAGGTTACAGGCAGGAGAGGTCTCCAGCTTAAGTTGTGGACTCGGATAAACCTGCCTTCGAATCCTGGTCCTGGCCCTTTCCAGCTGTGTGACCTTGAGCAAGTTGCTTAACCTCGCTGAGCCTCAGCCACCTGCCTTTTAACGTGCTGACAACAGTAACATCCAGCTCATGGGGTTGCCATGAGGATGAAATGCAAGTGCTTCACATGGTGCCTGGCACAGAATAAGTGCTCAGTAAAACCGTTAGCTGTTACTATTAATAATAAATCATTCTCATTAGACTTTGGACTTCATCTTCCTTAAAATGCATTCATTCCTTTATTCGGTCCTCTGAGGGCTTATTGTGTGCCGGGTGGAGTCGAGAGAGGTCACAATTGGTCTCCGAGGTGTAGAGAGCCATAGGCAGCTAAGGGCAATGCTCAGGGAGCAGGGCGGGGAGCTCTGCAGACCCCTCAGCTGGGAGAGTGAGTAGGAGTTTGCCAGGAAGAGCAAGGGGTGCGCAGGGGACCTGAGGGACTCAGTGAGTTCAGGCACGGACGGCCATCTGAGCCGGGGAGCACAGGGGGTGTGTGTGTTTGGGGGCCGAGGGCGGAGAAGTGGGCGATGACACAGGAGAAGGGGCAAGGCCAGATCACCGGGCCTTGGACGCCGGCGTGAGGAGCGGGGGGAGCTCGTCCTACGCACGGGCAGCGGGAGATGGAAGCTGTTCAAGCTGGAGGGCTGGTGGTGCTGTGGCTGGATTTTCATTTTGGAAAGAGCTCTCTTGGGGGGTGGCCTGCTGGGGAGAGACTG
>RJWJ010020912.1:0-11077 GCA_004363605.1 Indri indri | reverse complement strand
GAAGCCATTCTGAAGAGCACAGACTCAAGGGCCCGTCTGCCCGAGCTTGGTCCTGGCTCCACGCTTACCAGTGCTGTGTCACCTTGGGCAAGTGACCACCCTCTCCCAGCCTGCAAAGTGAAGACAGTACCAGTACGGTTGTTGTGAGGATTAAACAAGTTAACACGAGCAGGGCCCTTAGGACAATGCCTGGCACTCGGTAAGTGGCAGCTACGGCCCACCGGACTCAAGGCCAGGTGTGGAGAGGGAGCAGGTGGGACAGGGAAGGGTGCGGGATGTCGGGGCAGGTTTCTTGCTTCCGCCTCTGAGTGGAAGGAGGGTGGCTCCATTGAGTGAGGCAGGGGGAACAAAAAGAGGGACAGGGCCTGGCGGGTGCGGGGGCTGTGAATGAAGAGTCTGGCTGGTGAGGCCTGTGGGACACCCCTAGGGGTCAGGGAGGATGGCCAGCTGGGGCTCAAGCCTCTGAGCATGACTGCAATGGCCGGGGCGCGGGGCCCACGAAGGCACATCCCTGAGCATGGTGGGCAGTGAAGAGGAGCTGCAATGAGGCTGACAAAACAGGGTCCCCAGCACGGGACACACAGGGGACAGAGCTGGCCAGAGGAGGACCATGCTGCAGACCACACTAGGGAAGGAACGGCCCCTGAGGGTCCCTTCCAGGATCCAGGCCGAGGTCGGCTCAGCATGGCTGCCCGACATCATCACTGTGTCCCTGTCCGCTGGATCCCAGGCAGGACAGGCACGGCACACGTCCCCTCTCCCCAGGGTACCTGGCACGGCGTGGACGCTTATCAACTCCGATCCCGACAGCAGCGCTCAGGTGAGCCTGGGAGTAAGACGCTGGCCTGCATGGAGCACATCTGCACGGGGCGCTGGCCCAGGGGGAGGCCATCTGGGCCTCAGTTTCCCCATCAGTGATAACAGGAGAGGGCTTAGCCAGCCCCTCCCTCAGGTCCCTTCCAGCCCTGACAGCCTCCACCCCAGGGCCCCGGGTGGTCTGTGAGTCTGTCACCCTCCAGCTTTCTGTCCTAGGGCGCAACCCTCCCAGTCTGGGAATCTGAGCTCGCACACGTCTGAGAGGAAACACCGGCGTATCCCCGGGAGAACACGACTGGGGGTCTCCTCTGTTCGTCACGATGCCGCACACGGACTCTTGCTCACCCCACCTTCTGTCAGCCTAGATGCAGCCTCAAAGATGACCTCACGCCGGAGACTTAACCCCAGGAGATGCCCGGTCCTGTGTAAAGCAGGCCCAGGCTGGGAGGACACAGTTTCTGGGAAGCCCTCTCCCGGAGGCAATGACCTTCCCGGCCCGGGCCCTTGCAGCTGGCTCCGGTGTTTAACAGCAGCACTTCCAGGAAGATCTCCGCAGAGGTGACTCACGTGTCTCTTTGCAGTGATGGTGCACTTACTTCCATGCCACTTCCCCAGCTTCTGCCCTGGGGCACAGAGGGGTTGAGGAAGCCGTCTTGGGGAGTTCGCTAGGGAAGCTCCACTAATTTGGCTCCTGGTTCTCTTCTCCCCCAACAACCACAGCTCTTTCACCTCCGACCCCACTGGCCTGGGCGAAGCCCTCCGTCTGCCAGATTGGCTCCACGGGATGAAGTCTGAGCTGCAGCCTCCTGCAGGGGATGCTGAAGTTCTGAATCTTCCTGTCCCTGCCAGTCGCCCATGAGACAACGTGTCCCACCTGCTCTCGCCTGTCCCGAGTGGAGATAGCAAGGGAGCGCTCAGTTTCCTAGGCTGGAGGGAAGAAAAGCCTCCTCCTCCACCCAACCTCCCCCAGGCCGACTCTGCAAATGTGAGAGCTCCAGGGGCCCTGCCCAACCTGCCTCTTTGGCCCCTGTGGTGCTAGAGATGGGTAAACTGAGGCCCAGAGAAGTGCAGGGGCCTCTGACTGGACAGAGTTCTGTGTCAGCCCAGCCACTGGCCTGTGCCCAACATGCTGCTGCCCCAGTCCCCTCTGTGGGCCGGCAGTCTCACGACAGTCCCACAGTCCTGGGACACTGAAGCTCCGATCGGTTCCCAGGGCCCGGGGCTGTCCTCTCCTGGGCTGGGAGGCCAAGCAGAGGCAGCTGGCTTCTCTCTGGAGACATCAATTTTTGTCCCTGCTGGTTTTTTTTTTTTTTTTTTTTTTGTGGAAGGAGGACTGATGGGCCAGGGAAATGGTTTTCAAACTGTGTTCCTTCGAATGCCCTCAGGGGGCCTGGAAGCAGGGCTCCCATGGGGCTAGACCAGGGTCCCAGTGCCCTGTGAGACTGGAGAGCTACAGAGAGACGAGCACTGGACGGTGAGTCCAAATGCTGGGTTCAGCCCCCCTCTCTCCCTGACTTGGAGCAGTACCCTCTCTGGAGGAGCCCTAATTGCTTGTCTGTGGGATAAGATTAACCCTGGGGCAGCCAGGGGGTGACAGGTGTGGAGGCCCTAGACAGTGCAATGGGAGGGGTCACAAGGTCGAGGAAGGTCCCTGAGCCCGGGGCTTTGGGGTCGGGTGGGAGAGGCAGCCCCTCCCACTTTCCTTCCCTACAGGCCCCGGAGGGGCTGGAACCATTACGGAGAAGGGACTTCAAGTCAACAAAGACAAATTGGCTTAATTGACCCAAATTAGCAGCAGGGAGGGCCCTGATGGCCCAGCTGCTGGTGCATTTAATCACTGTCATCCTGTGTGGTCAGGGGCAGCCCCCTCCCCCAGGGCCATCTCCCCTGTGAATGGCCACCTCTCTGGAGTCTCCATCAATAGGAAGTAGGGCTGGGACTTCAGGGACAAAGACAGCCTCCAGCCAGAGGCCGGCGCTCCCTACAGAGCTGACAGCCTGGCCTGGATGGAGCAGTCAGGGACTGGGGGTCTCCTCCAAGCCCCTCACTCTGAGTTCAATGGCTGTCCCCGGGGGAGGAAGGGATTCAGTGGGACAGAGTGTCCACAGCACCTCCCGAGAAATGTCAGCTGCCTCCTGGGCTTTCCAGAGGCTCACAGAGGGGCAGGCCCTGCCCAGGCCCCCTGACCCACTCTGTTCAGCTTCTCACTGCTTTCCTCACCAACGCTCGGGTGACAGTCAAATCTTGACGTCCTGAAAGCTTTAGTGGGTCAAGCCAGAGCCCTGGCGATGCTCTCCCCCCAGGATTCCTGTTGGCTACTACCGCCAAATTCCGCACCGTGCCCCAGCGCCCTCCTGGTTTCTGCCTGCTCCCTGGCAGGGACTCGCCCTTCTCTCCCATAGCGAACACTGAGAGGGCACCTGCTCTGAGCTGACCTGGGCCTAGGAGCTCCGGGCTCCTGGTGACCTCCTGGTCCCGATGTCCTCCCAGTCTCTGCCTCACAGCTCCCCTCTCCAGCTGCATCCATCATGTTCCTGCTGGGAAGCTTTGATGTGCCAGGGCTGCTCTCGCACATCTGCGCAACGCCATGTGTAAAGCGCCCCGAGGCTCTGTGTGCTTCACAGCTCCTTCCTGGGCCCCCAGCTATGCCAGGGCCACACTCCAATTCCTGGCACTCTTGGCCCAGGGCTAAGCCTGCCCCAGACCTGTCAGCCTTCTCTGGTTTCTCCCAGGTGCTCCGTGTCCTCAGCAGCCACTCGGGCCCTCCTCCCTCTGACTGAGTTCTACTTTGCCACTTCCATAAGCGCTCCACTGGGGTCAATCCTGGTGGCCCTGCCAGGATACCTCAGGGCAGACCCCAAGGGTGGAGCCCCTGCTAGGTTCATTGAGAGCAGAATCAATCTCTCCCTTTCTCTCTCTCTCTCTCTCTCTCTCACATACACACAATCCACATACACATTCCAACTTACAAATGAGCTGCTTATCAAAAGTTCAGTGGAAATTGGCTACTAAAGCTTGGAAACACATTTCAACACTTTTCCCTATAGAGACAATATTATCAGCGGTCATCAGTCGCAGTTCAGCAGTAGCAGTAGTTACCACTGGTTATGTTTCCAGTTTAGCCCACCGAACGGATTTCACCCACCATTCCTTCAGTAAATATTTGTTGAGCACCTACTATGTGTCCTGGAACAGGGGAGGGAGAGGGGAGAGGAGATGGAAAAAAGCTCCCCTCCATATCATTTAAAAACAGGACAGGGCCATCTTCCACACCTTTTCTACGTTCCTCCTCCTTCCTAGGGCCTCCAAGTCCCCCTCCAACGGGTTACAGAGGTTTGGTGTTGGTCTGAGCAGGCTATTCTGTCTTCTGCCTGCCACCACCTCCGCCGCATTTGAAGCCTTGCTCGGCAGTGAGCCTCAGTCTTGCTTCCCCATCAGAATCACCTGGGAGCCCAGGATGCACCCAGATTAGCAAATTCAGAATCTCTAGGGCTGGGACCCAGGCACTGTCACCTTTCAAAAGCTCCTCAGTGTGCAGCCAGGACTGAGAACCACTTCTTGAGTTGTTCTTTCTGACAAAAGTATTCCCTCTCGCTACATCTGAATCCACATTGCCCAAATTCATACCCGCCAGGTGGAAGCAGCAACATCAGCCATTCGTTTTGCAAGTGTCACCAATGAGGTTTTACACCCTAAAAGACTCAATGCGAAGGCCATCGGACAGACGTGCTCCAAAGGGAGGACGGGATGCTCCGTGACGCTACAACTCACCACTTCCCACCGGACGGGGTGGCTAAGCAACATGGCCAGGCGCCCCACGTGGGTGTTCCTCATGCAGGTTTTTGGGATGCTCCCCAGTGGGGGTAATTCATCTTCCATGCTCTGATTCTCCTCCTTACACCCTCCTGCTGTGAAGACACCCCCTTCTCAGTTTCTTCTGAAGAGACCTGCTCAGGAGTGGCACTCCCGCTCCATTTTTAAAGTTTTTGCCTGAGGCTTGCAATGTTCCCATCGGGTCCCTCCCTCTCTGTTTGTCGCTGGGGCCCATGTCCGTGTTATTTTCACCAGCCTGGTCTCAGATCGGCTCCTGTGAGCAAGTGTCTGCGAGTCTGGAACGGCGAGCCCCCTGCCTGCTGGGCGAAGGCGGCTGACTGTGAGGATCTGAGCCCGCGCTCCTGTAGCAGACAGGGTCTGCAGCAGGCGCTGGACCGGGTCTCCTGGCGTCTCTTCTAGTGGCATCGCTTCTAGGGGGAGGACCAAGAGTTCTGTGGGTCGACACCTCCCCACCCCAGGGGAAACCCTGCACTGCTAGGCCAGGGCCTCCGCCCAGCCTGGGTCTCACAGCTCACGCTGAGTGCAGGCCCACGTCCCCAAGTTGGTGGAAGGTAATTTCACATTTGTAACAATTATCCACTTAATTGGGTTCCAATTAAATCAGAGAGGAAGCAGAGGGCTGTGTCTGTGTTTGTTCTCCTCCTTCCACCTTCTGCACTTCCAAGGGAGTGCAGGGGGGACGGCAAAGGGGCGTTACCTCACCTAGAACAACCCAGCCTTGTGTCGGGCAGGCCTGGCGCAGGGCTGGGCCGCCCCCCCCCCCCCACCTTCCGAGCTTCTCCCACACCTGCTTTTCCCATCGGAAGCTGGACTCATCCCACAGTCCAGGCAAGAGCCAATCCTTCTCCAGGGCTTCACCCCCGCTGGAAAACACAGCGGGCTCCCAGGGAATCAGGGGCAGAGAGGTGACGGGGCTGCCCCCATCAACGGCACCACCCAGACCCCTCAGTGGCACCTGGAAGCCACCTTAGGGAGATGTGGGTTAACGACTTGCCGGCTGGGCTCCTTGGGGGTGTCTCAAGGGCTGCCATGGGGTGACAGGGACAGGTGGGACAGATGTGACCTCCACTGTCCTTTCAACCAGCAGTTGTGCTTTGTTTGTATCATATCTGTGTCCCATATTATCTGCATTATAACACACGCATAATATATATAATACATTGTAAGGTATTATATATGGCATGTATTATGTATTTCACTGGCTAAAAAAGTTTTAGAAAATCATTGATTTAGTCCAATCCTGTCACATCTCAGACAGGAAACTGAGGCCCAGGGTGGGAAGGGACTTGCTCAAGGCCGCACCATCACTTTAGGGGGCGGGCTGCTAGGATTGGGGTCTGCCAGCAGGTTGTCGGCCCCCAGTGGCCAGGAGATGGCGGAGCTCCGTGGGCAAGAAGCGTGGAGAGGAGCGTGGGTGGAGATCAGGGGATGGAGGGGTGGGTCAGGCCAGGGCCGCATGGGAGGCACCTCCCTGGAGCTGCGGGGCCCTGCCGGAGGGGCCCTCCCACCTCTGCCCCCTTCTCCCTTCAGAGGCCTATCCCTGGCCCACACCGAAAAGAGGCTGCAGCCACAAAGGGCATGATGGTGGCTAGGGGCTGAGGCTGGGTTCACGTCCGTGGGGGGGATGCTGCCGCATGCCGGCCCTCTGGCTGGACGCCCTGTCCCTAGGAGAACCACAGCCATGCGGGCCACAGGAGCTCCTCAGAGGGGCCCAATCTGCAGAAGGACTCATATCCAGTCAGTGTCTGATACACAGGGGGTATTCCGGAAAGCTCTGTGGAATGGATGAATGAATGCATGCACGCTGGATTCGATCAATGGAAACGTCCAGGAATCAGGACCTCGATTCTAATCCGGAGCGAAAGAAATGAGGCTCTGTAAGGGAAGTGGGTGCCGACAAGGACATGTAGGATCGGAGGGGCTCCCGAGCACTCCTGGAGCCCTGCCCAGAGGGAACCCCCGTCTGATGGGGCAGACACGGCCTCTCCTGGGGAAGACCCCAGACTGATGAGGGAGGCACAGCTCCCCCCCGGGAAAGTCCTCAGTGTGGTGGGTGCTCTGCTTGGGGAAGGGAAGGGGAAGATACGCTGCCCCTGAGGGAGGAGCTCCCGCTTGGGCATGGGGGCTACTGCTGCAAAGTGCGCAGCCTCCTGCCTGAGGGAGGAGGCAGGGCTCAGGCCCAGAGGTGAAGCTCCCCTCCCTGGCTTGGGAGCAGAGGGGCCGCGCAGGGTGGGACGGAGCCGGGAGGTGCGGTGCGTCCAGGCAGGAGAAGAGCCATCAACATTCCGGTCAGGCAGCCAGTCGCTGAGTTATATGTTATTTCTTTTTCTTTCTTCCTTTCTTTTCTTTTTTTTTTTTTGAGCTACTTAGAGCAATTTACAGAAATCATTTAGGGGCCGTTCAGGGAGAAAAGATGAAGACTTTTAAAGGCAGGGCCCAGGGATGGTTTTATGCAGATCAGCTCTGCAGCGACATGGAGGAGAATCTGGATTCTTGGGGTGGGGGGCGGAGCTGCAGGACTCTGTCCCAGACATCAGGGCGGGGAGACCCTGGGGGCGCGGGGGAAGCCAGGGACCAAGGACATGACTGCATAGTCTTTAAATAGCATGTCACTTACACAGCGCTGGGACACACGAGGAGGGAAGCCGGCTCCAGCGGATGAGTCAGCCACTGTGTGTGTCAGTTTCCCCTTTTGTGACTGGGGTGCCTGCATGGGTGAAGCTGATGGCACTGGGGCCCAGCTGAATGGGTGTGACACACCCTCTATGACACTGGGGGCCGGAGGAGGAGCCTTGAGCCCTGGAACCCCAGAATCAGGTGGCTGGGGCCCTGGGGGAGTGGAAGACACAGCGTCCTGAGCTAGTCTGCTCTGCCACCTCCGGTCTCTGTGACCTGGGCAGTCACTTCCCTTCTCTACGCCGCAGTCTCCTCATCTGTGTAACGGGGGTCATCATCACCCATGTCACACAGGTGACGTTTACATGTGATAGGGCATGCGCAGCCACCTGCAAACCGCCGAGGGCTCCGCACATCTCGGTCACGGCGGGAAACAGCGGTGAACTTCAAGGGGTGAGAACCTGACCTTCGAATACCCACTCCTCCCGCCCACACCCCAGACAGGAGAAATTGCTCATCTGAGGTTGGACAAAGACACAGTTGGCTTTCGCTGGGCTGGGGTCAGAGGCCTAAACTGGTTGCCTGGGGAACGCAGGGCATGTGCGTGTCCATGTGTGCGCGATGAGGCAGGGAGGGGTGGGGGCCCGAGAGAGAGGAATGGAGGGAAGGACAAGAAAACCAGTGCCACATTTAGCAAAGCCTTCCCCACGGTTCACCTCTCATGCTGTGTGTGATGTGATTACTGGAGACGGAATCTGGTTACTCCGTGTAAACACCATGCTACTGAGGCGTGTCCCCCAGATACGGCCCCTGGGAAGCTGGGGACAGGGGGGCAACCACATCTGACACCAGCCGGTTTCCTCCGGCCATCGTTGGTCACGCTGCCACCCCACCAGCACCCGCACGTGAAACCAGTGCAGGGACAATAACAAGCCCACTGGCCTGGGAGCCAGGGCCCCGGGTCTCAGCCCTGGCCTCACAACTCCTGACTGCTGTGCGGGCCGGGCTAGGAGCTGCCCCTCCCCGGACCTCAGTCCTGTCACCTTTAAGACAGGGGGAGACGTGGGAGGCGCCTGAAGCTCCCTTCTAGCTCCCCTGTCCCAAGTTTCTTTGACTTGAAGGATCTCACCTCCCTGAGCACCCGTCTGTGGCACAGTCCAGAGAGGGTTTCAGAGCGCAAACAGGTTGTCGGTGCAGTTCCCCACGCACCGACGGAGCGCCAGCTGCAGGCTGGGTGCCCTGTAAGGAGGTCTTCCCGTTGGCTTGTACTAATAACTAGGGTAACAATAGTATCTCCTGTTTAATGAGCACCCAGGGACACGTGTTGGTTGTTTACCTACAGTAGCTCATTGAATCCCAATGATCTGAGATACAGGCACTGTTATTAGCCTGCCTTACAGATAGGTAAGGGAGACTAAAGCTTGGGGAACAAAAGTGACTCCCCCCAGGGCGGAGTCAGAGCTGAGGTTCCCTAACTTCCAGGCTGCACCCTTTCCAGCACCCTGCAGTGGCTGGGTAGGCAAAGCTCTGGACAAAGTGGTCCCCCCATGGTGTTGCCAGAGCTCGACTGGCCAGTTCACATAGATTTTGGCAGTGGTGGCTGTAAAATGACAGGACACCACCCCTGTCCCTCTCCTAAGTCCAGGTGAGGACAGTTCCTACTCTCCTGACACCTTTGCCACCCTGGCATTGATCACACTGCACTGAAACTGTCTGCACCCTTGTCCCGTATCGGCCAGTGACTGTCTTTGTCACTGCATGCCGGGTGTTTGCCACGGTGCTTGGTGTCCAAGTACATGTTCAAAAACACGCGCTGAAGGACGCAACAGCTACTATGCACTGAGCACTTCCTCCAAGCCAGGCACCACTCCAAGCACTTTACAGGCATTAAGTCATTTACTCATTACAACAACTCTATGAGAAAGGCGCTTTGAGTACCCCACTTTATAAATGTGGAAACTCAGCCACAGAGAAGTTGAGCAATTTCCCCAAGACCACTCAGCTAGAATATGGCAGATGAATGTGTTCATGAGTGAATGAAGGGATACATCTTCCCTCTCTGGTTCCTCTCAATCACTTCCTACCCAGTCTGTTTTCCTAGCGCCTCCCTGGCTGGAAAGGGTGAGAGGCGGGGAAGGAGCAGGTTCAGCGGTTTATTCGTTCATCCCACAAATACGTACTGAGCACCTCCTCTGTGCCAGGCACCAGTCTGGGTGCCGGGGAGACAGCAGTGAACCAAACAGATGCGGCCTCTGCTTCTGGGGGCTTCCATTCTGACGGGACACATAACCAGGTAGTGTTTCAGTGTTTCAGGAAAGGGAGCACGGGGAGGGGACTGAGTCAGGGTGGCTGGGGCGGGGAGCACTGCGGTGAGAGGTGTTTGAGGGGAGACACGAAGGAGGCGGGAGGGATGAGTCACGTTCACTGGGGAGGCGGGCAAGGACAGGCAGACAGCAAGGACCAAAGCCCTGAGGCTCCACGCCTGGCACGTTGGGGACAGCAAAGAAGCCAGTGTGACTGGGGCTGAGCAGGTGGGAGGGAAGATTGGGTCAGAGCGTGGGCCTTGTGAGCTGCTGCGAGGGCTGTGGCTGTCACTCCCAGGGAGGAGGAGGTTCTGAGCAGGAGGGCGACTTGATCCGGCCTGCCGTGTACAGCATCTCCTGGCCCCTCGGGAAAGTGGCCTCTGGGAGGCAGCTGGGGGCCTCCTGCCCCCGCCCTGGCAGCTGCCGTCTCTGAATGGATGGGCGGCACTGTGGCCAGCACAGATCATGCCAGGGCTGGGAAGGGCTGAGCAGGCTCTGAGTCAGGCAGGGGGTTTCCAAGAAGGACCGCAGAAAGGAGCTTGCGCTCAGCTCACCCGTCCCCAGAGCACTGACTCCAGGGCCTCAAAATGCCTCCAAGGGGAGAGCTGGGTAGAGCCCCTAGGCAGCACCCGGCCTGCACTGTCAGGTTCAGCTGCCGCTTGCCACATGTGGCCACGGAGCAACTGAAATGTGGCCAGTTGGAATTGGGATGTGCTGCTGGAGAGTGTGAAACACATGACAGATTTTGAAGATTTAATACAAAAGAAAGGAATGCAAAATATCTCTTTCATTCATAATCTTTTATATCGATTGCATGTTGAACTGCCTATCTTTTGGGTATATTGGTTAAAATATACCATTAAAATTAATTTCTTTTTCTCTTTTTTTCTTTTTGAGACAGAGGCTTGCTCTGTCACCCCAGCAAGAGAGTGCGGTGGCGTCATCATAACTCACTGCAACCTCAAACTCCCGGGCTCAAGTGATCCTCCTGCCTCAGCCTCCCGAGTAGGTGGGACTACAGGCACGCACCACCATGTCCAGAGGATTTTTATTTTAAGTAGAGACGCAGTCTCACTCTTGCTCAGGCTGGTCTTGAACTCCTGACCTCAAGCAATCCTCCTGCCTCGGCCTCCAAGGGAGCTAGGATTACGGGCATGAGCCACTGTGCCAGGCCTATTAAAATAAATTTCACCTGTTTCTTTTTGCTCTTTATCATGCGATAACTAGCCAAATTTATACATGTGGCTCACGTCATATTTCTACTGGACAGGGCTGATTCAGCTCAGCAGCCCCTATTTCGAAAACAGGAAAACTAAACTCCACTGGGAGGAGGGGTTTGTCCCAGGGTATGCAGTTGGCTAGAGAACAAGTGGTGGAGAAGAAAATGCCAGCGGTGGAGGAAGAACATGGTGGCAGGGTGGGGAAGTGGGGGCCCTCTGGGTGGATCAGGCTTGTTCGAGGTGACTCCTGCGGGTTCCCTGATACCAACAAGACAATTAAGAATCATT
>RJWJ010020911.1:0-28493 GCA_004363605.1 Indri indri | reverse complement strand
CCTAACACATAAAAAGTTTATTTCCATGCACATAAGGCCATTAGCAGATGATACACTATCAGCGTATGATAATAGGTGTCTTCTACAAAACCAAATGCTTTATTTATTAATGTTTGAGGAGATATAATCAATGCTACCAATCATTAAGATATAAAGTCAATCCATTTAATGAAGCATTTCTTTATTTCCACACTAGCTTAAGATGTGGTGCATTGCCCAAGCAGACTAAGATTTATAAATTGTTTCATGAGACCTACTTTGAGTCTTTTTCTTCATTCTTCCAGAAGTGTGTATGAATAATTATTCAACTCTCATTAGGTGGTGCCTACAACAAACAACTCTAAGTGGCTTCAAAAAATGAATATTATTTCCTGTTCATATTACAAGTCAGTGGATGTGGGTCTGCAGCTATCATTCTTCTCCAGGACAGTAACTGAGTTCAGGTCTGCTCCAAGGTCTTCTTCATTCTGGAGGTTCAAGCTAGGGGAGCAACCCTTTCGTGTGACATGCTTATTCTTATGTCCGAAGGAAAAAAACGAAAAGAGCAGAGGGAGAAACTGCAGATGTCTCTAATTCTTCTTTTTATATATGACAATTGAACAAAATCTATCACATGACCAAGCACAAAGTTGGAGAGACAGGGGCCTATATTCCCATGTATGTTATATGATCATGGGCAGGGGTCTATAATCAATTTTTATCAGAGGAGAGTATGAGAGAGCAGTTCTAAATATGCTTCAAGGAAATAGAGATTAAAAGTTTCACTTCCTATGGATATAATCTGAATGAAACATAAATCAAGTGCATATTTCTTCAAGAAAGCAGTAAAAAGATTGGAAAATATTTTCTGATTGAAGAAGAATAATAAGAGTTTAATCTCTCTGTCCATGTCATGTGAAAGCATATCTGATGGAAGAATAAATCCATAAATTTCCGTCATTTCTTTTTTTTCCCCATCATTTCTTAATGGAAAATAGATGAAGAGAGCATTAAGCATACATGAAGACGAAGCCACAGGGCATCGCCAATTCATTTAGCCTTTCTGATAAGATTTTCTCTTTATAAATAGAGGGAAATGGTTTTAGAAAAGAAGATGAAAACCAATCAAACATAAACCATATTAAAACTCAAAGAGGCTAATCTCTCAGGAAGGACAGTGGATTGACAAACTTGAAAGACGAATCAAACAACATCCAAAGCTGAGAACCAACCCTGAGATTTGACAATCAATGAATCACTGAACACCTGATCAGCCTGCCTCTTTAGAACATCATGATCTAAAAGCAAGTCGATAGCAATCAATCATATTATGATCTTGCTAAAATGATGAATGATGAGTGAAGATCAGCTGGTTGAAAACTTTCTACAATATTGCTCTAGGCAATAAAACGTAGAGAGTCTAAGGATGCAATCATGAGGTTGGAAACACAGTTCTCCTCTGACAGTGAACGTGTCTAATATAGAAGGGATGTCTGACCTGAAGGACCACTGCACCATGAACTACAGGCCACTGTAGTGAATGGAAGACATAGAAATTCCCAAAAAGGAAGAAATTTCAGAGTTTCTTATGTAGGAATTCTGTGTGATCTGTTCTTGGAAAGTCTCAAAAGCCTAACAACAGGAAAGTCAATCTAGAGATGAGCGAGTGCCTCAAGCCCTAACTTCCAGTAACTATTAATAGTAATCTGAGGGAAACCAGGCCTCTTTTCACCTCATGGGTGCTGATGAGCAAAAGGGCAACACAGAATAGTGTTTGCCTGCCAGCCAGCACTTTTCTTTTTTTAAGGCAAGTGAGTTAGGTAGGGAGAGAGAAAGAGAGAGGGAGAGAGAGACAGAGAGAGAGAGACAGACAGAGACGTGTGGGGAATGGGGGTAGCTCGGCACATCCTTTACCTTTTCATTCTAACTCAGTGATTCTCAACCAGGGGCAATTGTGCTCTGCAGTGAATGTTTGGCAGTACCTGGAAACATTTTTGATTGTCACGAGTGCAGAGGTGCTGTTAGCATCTGGAGGATAGAGGTGAAGAATGCTGCCAAACATCCTATAATGTACAGTACAGTTCCCCACATCAATTATTTGGCTCAAAATGTAAATAGAGCTGAGACTGAGAAACCGTGTTGCACCTGAAACTCAAAGTCCTCTGGTGGTACTCTGTGACTTTCTCAAGATCTGGCTCTACCTTAAGACTTCTCGATTTGCTGTTTCTTCTATACAATAAGTTCTTCCCTTATTTCTCTCCATGACCCGCTTCTTCATATCCATCACGTTTGGCATAAATATTGCCTTCTCAGGGAAGCCTTCTTTTGTACCACCTGCCCCTCCATGCCTGCTTTGTTTATCAATATTTGACATACTATATGATTTATTTCGTTTCTTGTCTATCTTCTCTCATTATAATTTTAGATTTTTGATGATATGAACTATGTCGTTCTTTTTCTTCCACTGATGTATGTGTAGCAGTTACAACAATGAACAATAGACACATGTGTGCTCCAATAAGTAGTTTTCGGATAAATTAATGAATGTTGGTCAATCCATCATGTGTGCCTATCCTTACGCAGACTACCTTTGAAAATCTTGGGTGAGTACCTGGAACTCTAACAAAATTGTACAGGAAGACAGAACTAGAATGTCATAGAAAAGTAACAAACGTAAATCTCATCAACAGTTTGGAATTATCTTACCACTAGCATGCAACATAAAAGGAAGATGAACAAAGAGAAAAAAAAAAAGTCACCATAGTAATTCAACAGACAGAGAGAGGAGAGAGAGAAATGCTATGTATAGTAGCCATGAATACAGTCATTTTAGATATGTGCATATTCATCACAGTGTGGGTGGGGAGTAGAATATGAGTTTTTACCTCATTTTTCTCTGATTCTATTTTTACTAAAGAAGTAACCTTCTGATTACTAACTCAGCTTTCTAGTTACCCTGATATTACACACTAGGAAAAGATTGCTCTAAAAAACAAGCAAAAATAGTTTGGTCCTGAAAAAACGATCTGAGAAGTTAGAGAGACATGGGAAAGTTGCTTAATCTCATTAAGCCACAGTTCCCACACCTCTCTCTGCTAGTATAATACCTACTTCACACAGAGATCATGAGATTTAATAGCAATTTTCTAACGTATATTAGTGTTTTGTTTTATTTTTGCTATTGTGATTATGATAATAATTTCTACTTCAAGAGACTGTTTTGATCAGTGACATATAGTGACCATGAGTAAAAAAAATTAAATTTCTCTTGGATTAAGCCACTGAAATTTGGGGGATCGCTGATTTTCACAATATAGATACAGTATATGCTGGCTATAAAACTTGCCTCTCTAAACTACAGCAAGAAAAAAGGTAACATTTAGAACTGGTGCCTGTGGAGGCTATAGCCATTGGGACCCCTGTCTACTGGAAAGAAGAAAGTGGAGGATTGGTTGTGTGTGTGCACACACACGTGTGTGTGTGGATGTGCGTGTGCATACATGTTTGCCGTGTGATTAGATGGATTGCACATGAATGGATACCAGCAGATCTCAAGCGTGACTGGGAGGAATTTTAACTCTCTCCATCCCTTTCCTAGTGTCAATTCTGGGGAGCTAAGCATGTTTGTGTATATGTGTGTGTACTGAAAAATATCAGGAAATCCTTAATTAAAAACATCCGGCTTTTCAAGTGCTTCAGTGATTTTTATTTCTATAGAGTGCTGCATTCCTTTAATTATGACCTTGCAGGGCATTTAGTGCAGCAGTGTACTTTTGGCTTCACATAACAGTGATGGCTCATGCTTCTAGCATAATATATACTGAACCAAATTCTCTCTAGAAAGTCAGCAATGGCCGGCAAGGAGACAGTTGGTGACTGAAAATGCAATACCTTTTATGCAATTTACTGACCCTGAATAAAGCGCAGAGTGTTGTTTGCTAAGATTGAACTTTTGCTAATAGGATTTTTTTTATAATCATTGATATGGCTGAACACTGCAGGGTGCGTGTATCCCAAAGTGGTGCATGGCGACTGGGATATAATTTCATCAGGAGCTACGTATAAGAATTTTTGTATACAGATAGTCAATCTAAACAGAGACAAAATCTAATCTCTGCTTCGTTGCGGCTAATGTAAAAATGTGTTAATGTGGATAGATCCAAATTAAAACTTTAATTTGGGACGTAAAGGGAAGCTAAAGTGCAAACAGAATGAAATAAGACTGTGATAGCTCCTTCAAAGTGAAAATGTTATATTCTTTCTCTCTCTCCAACCACCACTTCTCCCCCCAAATCTAGCCCAACACTAAGAACTAGAAACATAATAACATAATATTTTTCCATATGGCATACACATTTACCACGAATTTTTGTCAATTAATAAAATCTTCTGAGTGGGGCTTAGTAATTTATTGTTTCTGGTATTGAAATGTATCATTCAGGAAACAAATTTTCATTCAAGTTCTGTGAAAAAGAGAAAAGTTTTTTTAATAGGAATGATCATTGATATGCCAACACTTGTTTCTGTAACTTGTAGTATTTTGAGATTTATCAAATAGAAATTTAAAAAGGTCAATAATATTTGCTAAGAATTTCAGATACAAAGATAATTTGTTTCAAGTCAACAGACAAATATAGCCAATTAAATGATAAATGTGTGTCTAAATACAATCTACTTTTTAAATGTCGCAGGATAATTAATAAATGACTGATTATCTGTGAATTAACATACTCCTTTGCCTCTGCCTTTTCCCTGATGTATTTGACTCCACACCTTCACCCCAGCCCCAAAATAATCTCATGCTGTCCACATTTTGATCATTTTCAGTTATGATTGCATAATGTCAAAAATATCTAAAGAAAAGGTTATAAACTATGCATTATTTTCCCTATACAACAGAAACATACAGATGTTTATAAGCTTCAGATTCAAGAAATTACTTGAATATGAGAAAAATGTTTACACCAGCATAAACAACAATCTTTTCCATTTATTGATTACTCATTTACATCATGCCAAGACCTTTAATTCATTACCTTTAATCACTACTAATTCATTACCTTTAATCAACTCACAAAGTGCTGGCTGTGACTCCTAATGTGTAAATTAGGTGAGGCTAATTTGTTCGCTCTATTAGCAAACATCTATTAGTTACCTAAGCACCCAATTTGCCCAATGTAATTAAAAAATTACATTTTTTATTTTTGTATGTTTTATTTTTAATTGGCAGGTAAAATTGTATGTATTATATTTATCATGTAAAACATGATGTTTTGAATTATATATGCATTGTAGAATGGTCTAATCTAGCTAATTAACAAATGCATTATTTTGCATAGTTATCATTTTTGTGGTGAGAACACTTAACATCCAGTTTCTGCATTTTTCAAGAATACAATATATAATCATTAACTATAGCAACCATGCTATACAATGCAGAACTTATTCCTCCTATCTAACTTTATATATTCTTTGACCAACATCTCCCTATCACCCACTCTTCCCTGACCACCACAGCCGCTGGTAACCACTATCCTACTCTCTACTTATATGAGATCAACTCTTTTAGATTCCATACATGAGCGAGATGATAAGATATTGTCTTTCTATGCCTGGCTAATTTCACTTAACATAATGTCCTCTGAGTTTATTCATGTTGTCACAAATAACAAGATTTCATTTTTCTTTTAAGGCTTAATAGTTTTCTATTTTATATATGTATATACCACATTTTTTTCTCCATTCATCTGTTGATGGACATTTAAGTTGATTCCTTATCTTGGCTATTGTGACTAGCACTGTAATAAACATGAGAGTATGGCTGTTCCTTTGACATACTGACTATATTTTCTTTGGATATATACTCAATAGTGGGATTGCTGGATTATATGGTAGTTCTGTTTTTAATATTTTGAGGAACCTTCATACTGTTTGCCAGAATGACTGTACTAATTTAGATTCCCACCAATAGTGCCTTAGCTCCCTTTTCTTTACATCCTCACCAACACTTATCTTTTGTGTTTTTGATAATAGGCATCCTAACAGGAGTGAAGTGATATCTCATTGCAGTCTTCATGTTCATTTCCCTAATGATTACGTATGTTATTTTTTCATATACCTGTTGGCCATTCGTATGTCTTCTTTTGAGAAATGTCTATTCAGTTCCTTTGCTCACTTTTTAATCAGTCTTCTTGCTATTAAATTTTTTGAGTTTTTATATATTTTATATATTAACCTTTTATCAGTTCTGTGGTTTACAGATATTTTCCCCTATTCTGTAGGTTGTTTCTTGACTCTGTTGATTATTTCATTTTATGTGCAGAAGCTTTTCAGTTTGATGTAATCCCAGATTTAATTTTGAGGTCCTGTCCAAAAAATCATTGCCCAGATCAATATCATGGAACTTTCCCCCTATATTTTCTTCTAGTAGTTTTAGAGTTTTGGATCTTATATTTTAAGTCTTTATCCCATTTTGATTTGATTTTCATATCTGATGAGAGATAAGCATCCAATTTCCTTCTTCAGCATGTGGATATCTAGTTGGCCCACTGCTATTTGTTGAAGAGACTGTCCTTCTCCCCTTGTGCATACTTGACACCTTTGCCAAAAATAAACTGCCATAAATGTCTGGATTTACTTCTGGGCTCTCTATTCCATTCCATTGGCCTATGTGTCTGTTTTTATGCCAGCATCTTACTATTTTATTTACAATAGGTTTATAGTGTATTTTGAAGTTGAGTAGTATGATACCTCCACCTTTGTTCTTTTTCCTCAAGATCACTTTGGATATTTAGAGTCTTTTGATGTTCCATACAAATTTTAGAATTTTTTTTTCCATTTCTATGTGGAATTTCATTGGTATTTTGAGGGGAATTACATTAAATTTGTAGATCACTTTGGGTAGTCTGAACATTTCTACAATATTTATTCTTCTAATCCTTGAACATGGGATATCTTTCCATTTACTATGTCTTCTTCAATGTCTTTTATCAATTTTATAAAAATAGCTTTCAGGGCACAGGTCTTTCACCTCCTTGTTTAAATTTATTCCTAATGTTTTATTTTTTGTAGCTAATATAAATGTAATTGTTTTATTGATTTCTTTTTCTGATAGTTTGCTATTAGGGTATAGAAATAATTTTATATCCTGCAATTTACTGAATTCATTTATTAGATCTAATAGTTTTCTGGTAAAGTCTTTAGGGTTTTCTCTACTTAGGATCATGTCATCTGCAAACAGGAATAATTTTACTTCCTCCTTTACAATTTGGATGCCTTGCTTTTATTTCTGTCTCTTGACTAATTGCTGTGGCTAGGACTTTCAGTACTATGTTGAATAGAAGTGGTGAAAGTGGACATCTTGTCTTCTTCCAGATCTCAAAGGAAAATCTTTGAAGTTTTCCCTGTTCGGTACAATATTAGTTGTGTGTTTGTCATATATGGCCTTTACAAAAATTGCATTTTTAATTTATTAGTTTTCATTTTTCTATTTTGCTACAGATTTAGACTCAACTCTCCTGGTCCACAAAAAGGTATTTTTTTATGAAGATTTGTATTTTTAGATTAAAAGTCTGATGCTCTACTGACTGAGCTATCTGGGCAAGATTTGCATTTTTAAAATAAGTTTTTAAAAAGATAACTATAGGAAAAATTTTAACTGTTGGCTAAGTAAATTATCAGTAGAATCACTTATGAGTGTGCAATTTATCTTTTCCCTTTATTTTCTTTACCTTCCTCTACCCCACACTCATAGATAATTTAGAGGTGATTGATAGGGATAAACGTTCCTTGTAATGTCTCCAGTCTTTCCTACCAATTACTCTATCAAGCTCTGAGCTCCTATAAAAAAGAAGCTATGTCTAATTCATTCCTATTTTCTCCATTTGTTACAACGTGCCTAGCACTTAATAGATGATCTCTAAGAGTGTGTTAACTTAATAAGATAATTCTTCATTTTAATCTTTCTTTCTGTTGGAGATGGTTTCTCTGAGGGATTTCAATAACTAACTCCACTTCTTACTATCCAAGGTCTGAACCATATGAAATGTAATTGTGCCATTATTACTGATAAGAATTAATTTGGAGGAATAACTTTAGTGCAAGAACACAATGGACTTCATAACTGAATCCCAGAATTATTAACCCCAAAGCAAAGGCAAGGCTGGGCCCAAGCTTACTTCATATTTCCTTATTCCCCCTCCAGGGAACAAAATTACTAGTGAGGCAGCAGACAAGAGAGAATGGAAAGCTGGGACTAAGCCCCATGTGCCTAGCTGTTATTCCCAATACTGCCAGTCAAGTAATTCTCTTCATCTTCCCAAGGGTGAAACAAATAATACATTGGAGAGAGACTTGGAGTTATAACATTAAAGCTCTCTTCATAGAAAAGAAAAACATCAGGAATGGGGAAGAAGTGTTCCCAATTAATATTGTATGGCCTTTATCTGTATCTTCAAATTGAGTTTTAGCCTGTAAGTCAAATGATGAACTGCAGGATAAGCTTTATTCAGTAATGTTGATAGGAGAGCGTCTTATAGGAAGAGAAAGGTTAGCCTAGCACAGTAGCAATATTTTATGGCAAGAACAACAGTAACGGAGCAAGAAGGCCATTTCCCAGTTTGCATTTAAAGACACACAAAAAACCCTGGAACCGAAAGTGGTTGCGTGCGGGAGGTGGAGAAAAATCAAAATGATGACTAGTTCTTATCACCACCTCCCTCGGGGTAAATGTAGAGTTCCTTGGAGAAATTGCCAAAACAACTGAGTGAGTATCAGGCTGCTTATGTTAGAAGTAGTTTAGCAGAAAGCAAATTGCTGATCCAGAATCATTTAGAAAAAGCCTAAAACCAGGGCACCACATTCTGTATGAATAAAAAACCTTGGGAGCTGATGTCACCTTTACAGGGATATTTGGGGTACATCATTAGGCAGAGACATATTTTGAAGGTAACATACAGTTATTCCTGGATTTTAAATGTGCATTTCAGAACAGTACTTTGAAATTTAGGTAGATTATTTCAGTAGCTGTTTTGTAGTTTTAAAGATTAATAAAGAATCCATTTGAAGCTGCCCTACAATGGCAACTAGTATTTATTTATTGTGACTGTTGACTCATTGTTGAATCTTTAAGGTACTTTTCCAAGGATCGGAAATAATTTTTTTTAAACAGGTTTAGGTAGGATGATATTTTTTTAAAAAGGAAAGATAGTAGAATGAGAGTCAGAGAATCAGGTATTGGTTACTCCATCAACCACCTGTGTAACTCTGGCAGGTTTCTACTTTTTTAGAAACCATTGCATGGAAGTAAAATGAAAAGAAGTCTTGGAAAAAAATTATTCACATGTTCTCATCTTATAGAAGATGCGTCTGAGGCTGTAGGATGGTGTTTTCCTGAGGAACCACAGTGAGTCAATGGCAGAGCTAGGATTATAATCCAGACAGTCTCATTCCTAGTTTAGTTATTTTCCATTGAATAATCTCTGTGTTTGCTTTTAACTCTAAAATTCTGTGTTTATGACTTCCTCTTTGGCATATTTCATCCCTAAAATATGGTTACAACATGTACTCTTATCCTCCCACCTCAGACGTGGAAGCAGAAGCTCAGAGGGTAGGAATCATATGCTATGTACTGAGAAATATAGTTTGGCCATTCTGAGAACAAAGACGCACAGTTCATAACTCTGCTTTGCATATGCCGCAAGAGGCGGGGGGGAATAATTCCTCTTAGAATAATTCACATGGAGAGCTAATCTTAAACTGAACTCTGTATTCATATACTTATCAATATGCTTCTTATCAACACGGCCCAACAAAAGAGTTAGATGAGCCTCTGTGAGAGGTGCCCCATGGCTCTCTTTTCATGAAAAAGAGTTTTATAAAGGACTGGATTTCTAATATCTGACCTAGTGCCTGAAATATAAATATTTGTGAATATATAGTGAAATACCCTCAGCATAATTCTAGAAAGTCCCTTCAATCCTGTGTTTATTATCTATGTTTTATAATCCATTTTCAAAGCTTGGACAACTCCAATGTGAGTTTATCCATATTCTAGAGAACTGCCAAATAGTACTGCTGCGTTCTGTGTAAGAATTGGACATAAACCTCACCCTTCCACCACCACCCCCCACAGTGTTTACGACAATTAGTCATCCGCTATCCTGGAGAAGAGCAGTTATCCCTGAATTAAGCCTTATGTACCCTGTAACTTCATTGGTTCAGTGAACATGCATCAGTACTTAGAAGTGTCTTTTTTAATAACACTGGCTAAGTACCGGGAAGATCATTCATTTTGGCTCTTGAGTGCACCACACGAGATATGGGGTAGGAGGTGCCTGGGCATCAACATACTATTTCCCAAATCCATTATCCTTATTTTGTTTTCTGATGCACAGCAGGATGCAGCAGATGCTAGAAACCGGCCATCCACTCCTTACTTGTGCAAGATTGCCCTTCCTATTCTAATCTTAGTCACAGGCCCCAAAGTTATCCCCTGACATATAACTTCTTAAAACAAGAGGCTGAATTATCCAATGTGTCTTCCTGCCTCCCCTGTGGGGTCAGGGTTCCCCTTTCCCCTTTCAGTTCAGCACTCCTTGTTATCTTTGTAACACTTAGCAAAAGATAACAGATTAAGCCAAGTGCAGAGATAATGAAATATAAATTAGTAGGTTTTCTAGCCTTTATCCACAGCCCTGTCAGAGTGTATTATCTGATAGATTGAGTTCAGAGCAAGTCAGTTACATTTTCCCTTATCAGAAACTGAGTGTGAAGTGTGGTAATGTTGCTAAGTGCAGAACAAAAATCGCTCTCTTTTGCATCCCATGACTGCTCCAGGCAACATTCTTGGAAACCTCTGACTAGGAAGGAAGAGAAGACCCTGAGATATATACAGTGTGACAAGCCAGGAGGCTATGCTTCTCTGGTAACCGTCCTATGAACGGCAGTCGCCTGTGGCTGTGACATTACCACACTTTGCTCAGCTTCAGAAAGGGAAATTTAACTGACGACTGCTATGAACTGAAGCCACAGCCTAAACCAGATAATATACCCTGACAATACTGTCAGGCAAAAAAGGCTGTGTTCCCACTGATTTCATTGCATTGGAGACATATTACCCTGAGCAGTGTGTGTTCAAGGGTATATTGTGCACACTGTGGGAATATCAAAGGGAATGCACACTGATTTAGGCAGAAGCAGGCCTCCAAGAGAAGAATCTCTGGAGTGGCCTGCCCGAAAGAGGCAGCATTTGGCAAAGAAGAGAAAGAGATGCTGTTGATGGTAATTATAACTTGGTTCTCCATCTGCATCAACTGTTACCTGCTGGGTTTATTGGAGAGAGGAAACCAAGTTCAAATGTAGGAAGAGCAATGCTGAAACTCTTTTTTTTTTTTTTTTTTTTTTTCACAGAAAGGTAGCAGATGCACTGTAAAACATGCAGGAAGTGGGGGCACATGAAAACTAAATATTCAGTTCATCCCAAAGTTGACTACTTCATTCAGTTTAGAGATATTAAACTCTCTAGAAGTTTCTTTCCTATTATTTTCACTATTATGTATTAGCAACTTTTACAAAACAATGTTGGCACATGCCTACTCAGATACATCAACATTCCTATTTTAACTAATTTGGCAAAATCCAAAAATTCATACAGTAATGCAAAGACAAAAGGAATCGGAGAGAGAAGTATTTTGTAATTTATATTTTTAAAAAATCACAAATATACCTTATAATTTTTTTAAAAAATGTTTTTAGTACTGTTTATGTATCTTCTATGTAGATCAGAAGGGCAATGAAGAAAGAAGTGCAGCAGAAAAGAAACAGGTCTTTTGCATCTCATAAAATAAGGGAGGCTTAATTCAAAAAATATCTTGAGACTCACACTTGAAAAATCAATTCATTAACACTTCTATTAAAAAGTTTTAAGTAATCTTTGATCCAAGCTTCCTGGTCATTCTTTTCTTATATCTTTTAACATTAAAAGATATTAAAGATTTTAACATTAAAATCTTCCAAAGTACTGCTCTCATGATTCTTTCCCTCTCCCGTCACTTGGATCATAATTTTTTCTATTTCTGAAATCTTTCTTTTCTTTTTTTTTTTTGTACACAGTCTAGGTTTTGTACTTCCGTGGCTCCCTTTTTTTAAACTATGGCCTATTGACATACGGGTGGGTATCAACATCAAAGTCACAATCATTCTCATCCTTCATTGGGTTTGGTATGATCCATCCATGGACTCTTTCAACTTAAATGACCTCTATGGTAAGTTAATAATTCACCGGTAATATTGTTTACACGTGAAATCTAGAAAAAGCAAACAAAGTTGCCCATGTTTTTCTAAAGGAAGTACCAACTCATAATCAGGGAGACTGATTTCTTGCTCAAAACCCTGTTTCAATGGCAGCAATATTTCTTCGATTAGACTAACAAGCTAATAGTGTGAGAAAGGAGAGCCAGTGATAAAGGCAAAGATTTGAGTATGTTTAAGTCAATTCATACCTCATTACCCTGCAGTTAAAGAATGACATCACTACTGGAAAAGAAGGTGACCAACTTCTCCTTCATTGGCAGCCAAAACAGCCCATTGAATAGGAAGGAAAGCAGGGAGGAAGGTACACTGGAAGGTTTGGGCTCAGGTGACTTCTCTTACCCTTGAACCCTGCTCTGGACCGCCCTGTCACATTTCTGCCATCTATGCAGACTTTAACCCTCAGTGCTCATTTGCATGATCAAGTTCTTTACTTTTTATTTAAAAAGTATAAATAAGCAAATACGGTATATTAAATATATTAATATAAAGGTTAATTGTTACTACTATAAAGATTATTAAATTATTATATGAATATTACCTTAATATAAACATTCCACTACTAGAATTAGGTTGATGCAAAAGTAATTGCAGTTTTAGCATTGTTGAAATTTGCCGTTTGATATTGGAATACATCCTTAAATAAATGTGATTACGTTATACATCATCTTAATGCATATTTCTTGCTTTATATTTTTTTGCTAATGACATTACTTGCTGTTTATCTTATATTTATTTTAGACTATGGAAATGATGTTAGACAAAAAGCAAATTCGAGCGATTTTCTTATTTGAGTTGAAAATGGGTCATAAAGCAGTGGAGACAACTCACAACATCAACAATGCATTTGGCCCAGGAACTGCTAACGGATGTACAGTGCATTGGTGGTTGAAGAAGTTTTGCAAAGGAGGTGAAAGCCTTGAAGGTGAGGAGCACAGTGGCCAGCTCGGAAGTTGACGACAACCAACTGAGAGCAATCATCGAAGCTGATCCTCTTATGATTTCATGAGAAGTTGCCAAAGAACTCTACAGTCATTCGGCATTTGAAACAAATTGGAAAGGTGAAAAAGCTCAATAAGTGGGTGTCTCATAAGCTGAATAAATCAAAAAAAGTCGTCATTTTGAAGTGCCATCTTCTCTTATCGTACGCAACAACAACAAACCATTTCTCGATCGGATTGTGACTTGCCACGAAAAGTGGATTTTATAGACCAGCTCAGTGGGTGGACCGAGAAGAAGCTCCAGAGCACTTCCCAAAGCCAAACTTGCACCAAACAAATGTCATAGTCACTGTTTGGTGGTCTGCTGCCAGTATGATCTACTACAGCTTTCTGAATCCCAGAGAAACCGTTACATCTGAGAAGTATGCTCAGCAGATCGATGAGACGCACTGAAAACTGCAACACCTGCAATGCTTCCAAAGTTAAAGTTTTGCCTCATCCACCATATTCTCCTGACCTCTCACTAACTGACTACCACCTCTTCAAGCATCTCGACTTTTTGCAGGGAAAATGCTTCCACAACCAGCAGGATGCAGAAAATGTGTTCCAAGAGTTTGTAGAATCCCCAAGCATGAACTTTTATGCTACAGGAATAAATAAACTTATTTCTCATTGGCAAAAATGATTATAATGGTTCCTATTTTGATTAATAAAGATATGTTTGAGGCTAGTTATAATGATTTAAAATTCACAGTCTGAAACCGCAATTACTTTTGCACCAACCTAATATCAAGATTCAAGATTCACTTCATGTTAAATTATATCATTTATGACATACCCTTCTGATAAGATTTTAGTTCTTTGCATTGGTTTCTATGTTCAATATTAAAGGTGCTATATTTATTTTCTTTTTCATTGTTGCCTTGTATTTTCCTTATGTTGCTTTATTTCTAAATTTTATTTTCTGTTTTCTGTGTCTTTTGTTAATGCTGTAGCTGGATCTTTTCTGAACACACTCTTGTCTTCTCTTTTAAATACTTCACTTACTGCTACATATGAATGTATCTTGCCACATTTTATCCTATGCTTCCCAATGGCTTTTCCCCTAGCCTTTCTCTCTGTGGTCACATTGATAAATTTTTTTTCTTAAGTGATGTGAAAATTTTCTTTGTATACAAACTATGATAGCTACCATTAAAATTTGAGCAAACATTAAAATGTTATCAACATCTAGATAATATCTGGAATATCTCCTTTATTCCAAGTATACCTAGAGCTGCCATGCTTTCTAGGTATAGATTTCAGATTTTATTTTCCTGTTTTACTTTTGATTTTTGGATATGTATATTGGCATGGGGAAAAAACATATTATGCGTATGTGTGTGTGCACATGTTTATAGTTATTTTGGATTTGTAAAGTATATTCTCCAGTAATCTTTTCAGAAAGACTGTGACATAATTAAATAAGAAACTAGACAAAATCATAATTCTTAAGTAAGAATTACCATTGATTCAAGCTATTATTCATAATGCCCTTTATATGCTTATATTCCACAAATGGCTTTATACTTAGGTCTTATCTATAGGAAGAAAACAACAAGGTAGAAAAATGGATGATCTGGTGTTTTCAACCAACTTAACTGCTAGGTCATAACCACAGCACAGTTGACTCAGTGGTTTGTGCTGTATAAAAAAAAAATTTCACATCTCAAAGGACCTTTCACTGACTGACTTATATAAGAGCCTGGAGAACATAATAGTATTAGTGTTCATCTCCCACTTGTTATACTGACTCATTCCTCAATAAAAAACACTTTAAAAAAATACTAATGAAGAAAGAGCAGAGAGCAAGAATCTTAGCTGCTCTCCAACTTAAAAATGAGGGATTAAGATGTATAATTTTGCTAGAATTTCTCTGATTCTACAATTCAAACACTTGAGGCTTGAGAGGAACAGGGGACTCAGAAGCCAATGTAATATGAAATTTACCTGTGTTCTTTCTTTCCTGAACTGTGAAGGCATGTTGCTAGATGTATAATTGCATGGTGTTAGAACCAGGACAATGGGAGGTGTAATAAGGTAACTCCATGGGAGTGCAATTCCAGGATTCCGCACGCATATCTGTATTCAAATCAAATTTCACAGTTTAAATGTGATGCAGTGTCCAGTGTCAACATAGTACACAGTCCAAGGTCAGAGTCAATTATTCCTTTGCTCCATCCCCATGGCTTTCTCTATGTAGTGGAATCAAACAGGTCACAAATGGGAGAAAGGGTGAATTTGGCTTTATGCTCCCTCACTGTACATAACTGGGGGAGTCACAAGAGAAAATAAATGGCAAAGTGATGACAAAAATCCTATAATTGTGACATAATACATTTGTTGCTAATAGCCTATATCAGCAACTCGGGAAGATATTAGTGTTTTAGGATCTCATATAATATCTACACATTAAGTAATCATAATAATGTTTACCCCATTGAAAAACAATTTTCCTTTCTCATTTTAATAAGGAGAAAATGGTAAAAGCAAACCCATCAATTTCTTCCATCTGTTATGTTCATGTGACTGTGTTTCTTTTTTCTTTTTTTCTTTTTTTCCACAGATCAACAAGATAAACCTAACTGCCTAGCTGCAAAAAAAAGGATGAAAAGGGCTCCACTGTGAACTGAAGTTTCAGTTGAGATGCCTTATACTGGCTGATGTTCTGAAATTAGCATGAAACAGCACCAGAGGAAACAGAGGGATTCTTCCCTATTGTACAAAGGACCCTGTGAACTTTCCAAATGCCTGAGATCTCATTACTGACAATATTTTTTGCCCTCCAAGTTTTCACATGGTGACCTTATGGCTTCTACTGGAGCACGGATGCAGATTTCCTCTCCAGTGAAATGGCATGAACAGAGTGAAAAACACAATCTTTAAGAAGGCAAGCTGTGCACCACCGACATAATTAGGAAGCTGCTTAGGAGGAGAAAGCTGTGGACATCTAATGAGCAAGCAAGGATAAGGTGGAAAATAAGAGCATGGTTATGTAGTGGAAGCACTGTTTGAGCTTTCCTTTAGGTAGGCTGAAAAACAAAATATTAAGCCTGCTGAAACCCTTTCAGAGTTTAGGGATTAAAAGCTCTAAGGAAGCTTATGCCACTGTAGAAAGAGAAGAGAGAGAAGTGTTTTTCCTTCAGTAGCTGTTTCTGATTACTACTCTTTTGACCCAAATTCACTTCGAAAGGCAGCATCAGTGTCAGCAGGAAGAGTTCCCAAAAATGTTTTTAATTATTTCAATATAGAACACAGAATTTCAGGCAGCCTATGTGACATATTTTCACTAAAGTTCGAGAAAAGTTTTAAAAACAAGCATCTGATTTTAAAAGAGTAACCGTCACAGGATCAAGGACTCGGATTAGTCATTGTGTTTTAAAGCACCTATAAGAATGAATGATCTTGCAGTAGCTGTGTGAGTTTGGACACATTGCCTAACTTCTCTGACTCTCCAGCTCTTCACCTATATAAAGACAGTAATAGTAGTAGTCAGTATTTCAAAGAAATTTTCTGAGAGAATTAACTAAGATGATACATATGAAATACTTTTAAAAATGCTGTCCCCCTAATAATGAATGCTAGCTATTTTTGTTGTTGCAATTAGAGATGTTGAAGACCTAAATTAAGGTTAGGGTAGTAACAATAGAAGGAAACAAGATACTTAAGAAATATTAGATAGTAAAATTAGAAATATCTGGAGATTGATTGAATGTATTTGTAATAGAGAAGGAGGAATCAAGGGTAATTGCTAGAATTTCTCACATCCAGTTGAGTAGATAGGATGTCAACAATCAAAATGTAGAGTACCAAAAAGGATAAAGGTTGCCTGGGGAAGATGATGGAGATCTCAAGTTGGGAAATCCTGAGGTCCCCATGGGTTATATTAGTGCAGGAAAGAAAAGCACCTGGTCTTAGAAGACAAACAGCCTTTCAGGTGGGGCAAAGGCAATACATGAAACCTAAACATTTGTACCTCCATCATTTGCTGAAATGAAAAAAAAAGAAGAAGAAAGCCCTTGAAAGACACAAAAATGAATTGGCACTGGAAGCATGTGGAAAATCTGGCAAGTTTAGTGATATGGAAACAAAGGATTAAAGAAGATCAAAGAGAATGATTTCATGATGTCAAATAAAACAACAAAAAGGGAGGAAAAATATTTCAGAGAGAGGGAACAACATGCATAGAAGCCTGAAGGACAGAAAGATGTTTTGTGGCTAATACAAGGACAACATGAAAGAAATAATGTAAAATGGAAATAAAGATGGAACCAGGATCTCTAATGAAGGGCCTGTAATACTTTTAACTTTGCTTGGGGGCAACAGGATGCCATTGAGTATCTTCAGGCAGCAGTGTGATATAATCAAATATGGTCATTAAGAAGACAATTTTTAAAAATGTGGATGATAGATTAGAAAGTAATAAGCCTGGAGTCATAAAGACCATTTAGGAGGCTATTATGAGAATCCAGGGCTGGAAATCGATGGCCAAGTCTGTGGCCCATGGGTAGTTACGCAGAGAGATCCAAGACATCTTTTAGGAGGTTGGGGAGATAGAGGAGATAAGGATGAAAACCCGATTTGGGACTAGGCATCTGGGTAGAAGGTATTGAACACAGGAGGACAGGTAGGCATGTTGGGGAAGAACAATAGTTCCATTTTAGAAGGGTGAAAATTTTAATTCCTATTAGACATCTGATTGTACAGAGACTCCTTGAATTATGATGGGGTTACATTCCATCATAAATCCATAAACCCATTATAAACTGAAGACTTTTGATGTAAAATATTTTCAGTTTACAATGGGTGTATCAGGATGTAACTCCATTGTAAATTGAGGAGCATACTAAATGTATATTGATTTTGCACCATCCCAAAGTAGAAAAGTTTTAAGTTGAACCAATGTAACCAGGGACTATCTGTATAAGACTGTGAAGAAATGACTATTAATATATGAAGAAAGCCTCCATAGGACATATCATGGTGACATTGTCAAAGGAATGTTTCTGGAAGAAATGTGACTGGATCCAGAAAAATAACTGGATGATTGACAGGATAAAATAATTCAAAGAAGTCCAGCAAGTTGACCATAAGAAATATCCATTAGCACTAGAAACAAAGTCATCAATGACCTTGAGAATAATGAAGCAGTAAAAGGACTCTAACTTGGTCTGTGCTGATTTCACATCTCAATTCAAAATTCAGATGACCATGCTAGCAATAATTTCAGATATACCTCTCTTCAATAAGACATCCGTACCTAGGAAGAAGTAAAATTTATGCTGGATCTTAAAGGATGAGGAATGAAGTGACATAAAGGAATGGGAGTATAAAATCAAAGGATACCAAGGAAAGGGAGAGTGTAAGAAAGCCTTCTAAGTCACTTAACGAAGTCGCTGGGAAGTGAATTTTTGTATTTTTTATATTGTCATCTCTGTGGATACTTGTTCCTTGAACATGAATGCCTCATACTTTCAATCACCTGGTTGTTTCTACTTGGAATGCACATCCCATTTTTCTCAGCTTCTCTGAGTCTTAATCTCACTCAAGATACAACAGATGTTTTATTACATTCCTTCAATAATAATAGCTAGTGCTTGTATTTGCTTACAATATGCCAGCAAGGTTCTGTGTGCTTTATTTGCGTTAACTTATTTAACCCTTACAAAGCCATATAGGGTACTTACTACTGCTAGAATAAATGTGAAAACTGAGACACAGAGAATTCAATAGCCTGTCAAGTGATGGAGTTGGGATCAAACCCCTAGGGTCTCTGGTTCCAGACTGAGTTTTTAACCACTACAAATACTGCCTTTCTGTATAAATCATCATTAATATGATTTATTAGTTATTTCTGGCTGAAATTTTTTATTAGCTATACACATATACATGTATGAATGTATGTGTTCCGTATTTTTCTCTCTTCATTAATTGTGAGCTCCTTAAGAAAAGAAAAAGTAATCAACATTTCTTGGGTTTTGAATATTCAGCTTTTAACTTTTTTTAATAAAAATACCCAAAATTTCATTTAGGAAAATACCCTATCCCATCTCTTTCATACATTTCCATCCCTGCTCTAAGTGACTCAGGTCATGTCACTCAGCACGACAAATCTCCAGAGCATTGATTAATTTTAGGAGTAGACTCCAACTAAGTTCAATCAGAGCAAATCCTTGAGCCTGTGGGAAGAACATCCACCATGACACTTCCTTTACTATTGAACTTGAACTTTGAAGAATATGAGCTTCCAGATCTCAAATGAGCTACATGGAGCTTAAGAACAAACTATAGAGAAGGTTAATCTGAGAGAAGCAAGAAATGGAAAGGAAAAAGGAAAACAAGAAGAGAAAAGAGGGAAAGGGAGGGAAAAGACAAAAAGAAAAGAAAAAAGAGAAAGGAAAATAGAAATTGGAAAAGGAAAGAAAATTATTTTCAGAAAATTCCTGTCACTGAGCTACTAGCTTTAATATATTTAATATTTATTAATATTTATTATTATTAATAAGAATCATGTAAGACAGCAATTAAATGGAATGATTAAAGCTCAATATCATATCTAATTTCAAACATTTGCTTTATTCGTAACTTCATGCAATTTCTCATAAGGCATAAAAACCAGAAATCTTAAATTTTTTTTAATTATTCAGTATGAAAGATGAATTTGACTGATATTGATGATGATGACTGTGTACTGACACGAGGCATACTTGTAAACACGGTGCTTTTGTGAAATTTTATTTTGAAAATAAAATACCTAGTTTAATATCCTGAAAATACAATCATTAAAGTTTAGATTTCTGAGAAAAGACTAAATTTTTTATAGTAGCGTCTTAAATTTCTAATGATCATCACCATATCCCATGGTCAATTAGATTATCCCCCAAAACTGCAAATAGTAATAAACTCTGATTTTATTTATTTTACAAGTTCTTAAGCTTCAGGGAGACTATAAATAGTCTAGGAGGAATAAAGAGATCAAGGGAAAACAGATAATTTTTAAATTACATCACTGTAGGTTGATTTTATAAAATTTATTTTATAAGACTTAAACCCAACAAATTTATTCTCCCATTTATTATCTCATTTATAATGTAGATAGGAGGCTGATCAGGGTATACATTATACTTTCTATCCTAATAACACTTACAGAAAGCATTTATAGTTTGCAAAGCTTTTTTTCTATCAATCACAAAATGCTTAAGGATGACCCATTAAAAAATATATTCATTTTCTGAAAATCTTGTATTTCAGAAGTAGGTTTCATGTAGCTTCTCTGGAAATATGTGTCAGTTCTAGGAGTCTTCCTGGCTGTGTAATTTGACTGGCAAAAATGGGAACAAATCCTGGAGTTTAGACTCAGTTGTTTCTCTAAAAACTCTGCTTTCTTGGATACCGAAAGGTGAAGTTGGATACTTAGATATATAATGTTATGAATTCTCAATTTATCAGAAAAATGACATTCTTTTTATACTTCAACTTCCTAAGGTGACAGAAAAGATTATAATTGGCATCTGTTGATGTTCTTTCTCCCAAACCCCCTCCCCCTTGTCAGGTACTGGAGAACTCCTTTTCTGTGGCTCAAGAAGACCTGATCCTCTTCCCAATCCAGGGACAGGGGTGACTTAGTTCTGATCAATCAAAGTAACCCAGCCACCCAAACACAAGAAGCCAAAGAAAATCTTCCTTACATTTTTGCTAAAGATAGTGACCATTCGGGCTCACTTGTGAAGAGGTTTAATGGTAGAGAAAGACACGGGGTGTGATCTTTGAAGACATCCTCTGAATACCTTGATCCAGACACAGCTGTATCCCTGAATTTTCTGGCCATATGAGCCAGAAATTTGCTTTCTTTTTTAGATTAGTAAGAGTTATGTTCTGTAACTTGCAATCAAAATGTATCCTGACTAACTAGTTGAAGTACAATTAAAGTTCTTTTCAAATAAATTTTCTAAGAACTGAAGAACATTGCAAACCAAGACTGTAAGATACAGGTTTAGCACCCTGATTTGAAAATCCAAAACCCAAAGTGCTCCAAAATCTGAAACATTTTGAGTGCTGACATGACATTCAAAGAAAATGCTCACTGGAGCATCTGCAAATATTAAAAAAAAAAAAAAAATACAAAATACAAACTCCAAAGCACTTCTGGTCCCAAACATTTCAGATAAGGGATACTCAGTATATACCATCTCAAAGATTCATGCCTCATAGATTAGTCATGAATAGCAATTACGCAATAAAATATCACTGGTGACCTATAGAACTTTCTTAAAAGTTACTGGCTATGACATCAGTTTAAGAGACATTTTCAGTTGTATAGTGATCCTGTGTTGGAAACCGTTATGAAAAATTACACTTTTTGAAAAGAAACTAAGGTCTTAATTTGTTTTAATAAGATATTTAAGAATTTTTATTTGCTTCTGAAGTAATTACAGACTATATCTACATCACAGAAAAATTCATCATGAATTGTGAGTGCAAAAAGCGTTTAATTATTTATGTCATGAAACGCTGTCTCTCCTTAACCCCCACTCATTGGCAAAATAAACCTGCTGTGTCTTGCTTGCTCCTTATTGAGAAAATCATTGTATCTTACTTTATATTAGAATAAAATTTATAGAATTAAGCTGTGCTTTATCTCAAAAAACCGCAAACAGTGTGAAAGAGAATAAGGTTTCTGAAGAAGCAGGTAATTCTGTTGCTTTCAGGAGAATTTCTAAATCCTTTGCCCTTTAAATTGGATTTGGCCATCTGAGTTATAATTTGACCTTTGAAAATATCTCAATATCAGTTGAAGACAATCATCATCCAACTGAGCCTTAATTATGTGCCAAGAAGCTAGAACCTAGGATTAAGAAACTAATTAAAATATAGCTCCTAAATGCAAGAAGCTTATATACTAATGTGGAACACGGAAATGCAAAACAAAATTTACAATATAAGGTGATGGGGACTTTAATAGATATATGCACAGCAGAAATCAGGAGGTGGTCAACTTTCTTTAAGAGAATAGGAAGAATAGCTTGAGCCGATCTTTAGACTGAGGAGATATTCACTAGGATGAGGGTGTTTCTGACCGAGAAAAGAGTGTATATAAAGGCCTAAAGTCATGACAAAGCATGGTTTATTTTTGAGTTATAAACCTATCGGGTATTTTCAAATTGTGATGCATATTGGGAACTAGCTAAGGATAAACCTGAAGAGGAAGTTAGGGTCCAGGCCAGGAAGAATTCCTAGGTAGTATTTTGAGACTTTATTCTTAGGTAATGGAGAAATGAGTTTAACAATAAATTATGAAAGTATATTTAAGGTTATCTTTTTCAGCACTAATTATTCTACTGAAAACCTGCAAATATACAACCTATTCATCAAGATGCAATTGGTTAAAGTTTACAGTTCATTTGTGTAATGATATGCTATGAACAATAACAACTAATCATTTTATAAATCAAGCATTAAAAGATGTACATGATCATATGATGAGTTGGAAAGGGAAAGAATTTTCAACCTATTACATATTGATTTCCACTTCTATGCTCAGTATTGCTTTAGTTGATAATATTTTTGAGGTGATATTGAGGTGACACTTTTTGCTCTTTTCTGCAATTTCTTAACTTTTTAAAACATAAGCAATTGCTGTTTTTATAGAGATATAAAAATAATAAACCCATTGCCTTTTTCACTTTTGCAAAATATTCAAAGGCTGGATTCTGCCCTCATGTGCTTTGATCTAGTGGACCAGAATGGTAAATAATGAAAAGGCGACCCCACAAAGTATTCAGTCATTCATAAGTGGTATCCAAAATATGCTCATTTGATATCACTACTAGAATATCTAGTCACTAAAGCCAGAAATATGTGGGAGTTATCCTTGACTCTTTTTCTGAGTCACTCTCCCTCCCGCATTCAGCCATCTACTAAGTACAGCCAACTATATTTACAAAATATTTATCATAATCATCTCTTTTCTTTATCGCCATTCCCACTGTTTTAACTTAAGCCTTCGCTATCTCATCACTGAAATAATTTCTAACTTGTTTCTGTTTCAAAAGTCTTTTCCTAATCAAAGGCATCCCTTACATAGTTACTAAAATGCACGACATAAAACAAAACACTGACCGCTTCACTCCATTATTTAAAACTTTTTGGGGCCAAACTCTTTATATAGAGACTTGGTTTTAGCATGAGATATAAGATCCTTCATGCCTTGGTCTCTGAATTTTTCCCTAGCTTCGTCATTCACCGATCTCTGCCTGATACTTTATGTGTCAAACCCTTCCTGCTGGTGCCTTCCAACCACGTCAGACTGTTTCTTATATCCATGACTTTGTTTACGCACTTGACCCCCGTTTCTAGAATTTTCTGCCCCATCCCATCCACCTAGTCATCATTCAATACTCAGTTCAATTATCACCTCTTCATAACCCTAAAACCCCACCCAGCTTAATTCAAGCTGGGCTTAGTAACCTCTCCTTATTGTTTTTATTAAAATATACTGTTCACAGCTCTATTGCTACAATAATATATTGTATTTGTAACTGTTTATATATCTGCTTCATCCCACTAAATTATTCTTTTGGAGAAAAGCCACTGTGTCTTAACACACCTAGAAAAGCGAGGTGTATCCAAGCACCTAGAACAAGGCCTGTTTCATAGTAAGTACTCAAATAAGTAAGTAGATGGAAAAACAAATTGGAAGAGCTCATGGTAGCTTCAGCAGTTAATAAACTATTCACTCAGGAAAGTGAGACTTTAATTGTTCTTAAGAATTGGCAAAAAAGCACATAGGCAAAGGAAGATAAGTCCAAATAAAGTGGGTGGAATATGGTTTTTACTAAAGCCTCCAAGTTGAAATGTGCAAACATGTTCACAGGAGTCTCAGTGTAACTGGAGTTGAAGAGTTTCTTTAGATTAAAAAGTTAGATTGAGAAAAATAAAAATAAAAGGGCCAGGCACAGTGGCTCATGCCTATAATCCCAGTACTTTGGGAGGCTGAGATGGAAGGATCACTTGAAGCCAGGAGTTAGAGACCAGCCTGGGCAACACAGTGAAACCCTCATCTCTACAAAAAAAAAAAAAAAAAAAAAAAAAAAATTAAATATTCAGGATAAAAATATTGGATTGGAGCTCTACAGAGCTACTCTAAGAAGTAACACTCTGCTGAGGAGAGTAAGGAGATATTAAATAATTCTGAGTTTCTAATGGCTATGAAAAAATAAGTAAAAACTATCATAGCTTGATAGTCCCAATATGAAGAAATAAAACACAATGGAAGAAGATTTTTGAAATAGTTTACAATTGATTATCATAAGAAAAATAGGAAGAAAATGTATATGATATTAGAAAATAATTTTCTCTGGCTGAATGAATATGAATATCTGAGGATAGAAAGCATAAAATATTTGAAATGTTCAAAACTGATAGTGAAAATGATGTTACTATTGTAAATAATGACTCATAAAAGTAAACTAATATTAGGGAGACAATAGAGAGGTTTGGTTTCTCCCATGCTGAGATTAATGTGACTGTGAGATATTGATTAGAAACTGGGAGCAAATTGCTGAAAATGTCAAGTTAGATTTTTAAAAGCAGGACAGGACTAATGATATTGAGTTTAAAAAATATATAACCATAAAAGCAAAATAAGTTTTAACTTCACATCCACTAGGATGGCTACCAACAGAAAGAGAAAACCAAGTATTGTCCAGGATGTGGAAAAACTGAATCTCTCCTATATTGCTGGTGGGTATTTAAAATGGTTCAGCTACTCTGTAAGACAGTTTGGAAGCTCCTTTGAAAGTCAAGCATGAACTTACCATGTGATCTGGCAATTCTACACTTAGAAAGCTACCCAAGAAAAATGAAAACATATGTTCACACAAAGACCTAAATGTTCATAGCCCCATTATTCACAATAAGCCAAAACTAGAAAATCAAGATGTCCATCAACTTCTTAATGGATAAACCAAATATGGTATACCTATGTAATGAAGTACTATTCAATAAGAAAAATGGATAAACTACCCATACATGGATGAACTACAAAAACTTACTAGGTGAATGAAACAGAACACAAAAGACTATGTATTGCAAGATTCCATCGACATCATATGTCCCAAAAAGGTAAATTTATAGAGGCAGAAAGCAGTGCATTTGTTGCCTTGAATTACGAGTGGCAGCAGGAACTATGAGTAGGCAGGAGAGAACTTTTCGTGGTGACGGAAATGTTACAAAACTGGACGGTGGTAATGGTTACACAATTCTATAAATTTACTAAAAATCATTAAATGTACATTTACAATTAGTTACTATGAAGGCATATAAATTATATTTCAACAAATGTATAAAAAATCGTATTCTTAAAAATGGCAGTTGGAGTCTGGAAAGTTGTTGTAACCTCAAGGGAGACAGAAGAGAAGAACAGAGGGCCAAGAACTAAATTTAGAGGGTATTTTCAATTTTAATGATGGGAAGAAGATGAACTAATGATGAAAGCAAAGTGTAGGCTGAGGAGTAAGAAAAAAATAAGAAATATGGAATTAAGAAATCCATGAGAGGATATATTTTAAGAAGAATGTTCTGTCCAACACTAAATACTATAGAGAGATTGAGTAGCATGAGGACTTAGGGAACACATTTGCTTTGCTTGTTAGAATCTAATTGGTGAATTTCAACTAACGAATCTAGAAAAATAAAGATAAAAGCAAAAAAAAAATACTTAGGAAAAGGAAAAATGTAAAGTGATATATTCAGGAGGTGGTTTTTAGAAAAGACCAACACAAATTTGTTAAAAAGCAAAAGATTCAAATTTACAACCAAAGAAATAAAGAAAAAGACTATAACCACAGACTCAGTGAAAGGATAAGGAATCCTCTAATTATTCCAACAAAATATAAAATTACTATGCTAAATAAAATTTAAAATCTCAAAGATAGTTAATTTTCCAAAAAATACATAAAGTTTCAAAGTTGACTGAAAATGGTCATATAGAAGTCATGTATAGACAGTTGTCATGTAAAATGAGGGAGCCATTTTTTAAATTGCCTCTAAAATCATAATGTGCCAAGGCCATTTCTTCCAGAATAGCTTTTTTATAGCTATTTTCTGGAGAGGAGTTTGCCTTGCAAGAAAACACCCCCCCCCCACTAAGATACTGTGTGACCTTGAGTCATTTATTTCACTTCTCCAAGCCTTAATTTATTATTTTCTAAAATGAAGATAAACCACCACCCAATACAGTTATGGTAAGGATTTAATAAAACATATATACAAAGAGGGTAATTTCATCAGTTTAGAGAGAAAATCAAGCGTCAGTACTATATAGTCATTTGTTTAAACTGTAAAAGACAGTGCTGATAATTACATGCATTAGTGCCTTTTAGAGGCTAGATGGTAGAATTGATAGGTCACCACTTGGATTAAAGTCAAATAACATAAATTTTTTTAAAAAATCTGAGAAAAACCTCTCGTATTGAAGCTTCATATTTCTCCTGTATTTTGTCATCCCAACTGTAAAAGGCTGCATTTTGTAAGGATCCTAATCCTAATTAAAAGAGTATTTAAAATTAGAAAAGTGGCACCAAGACCTGTCATATAGTCGACAATGAATAAAAAGAAATTGCCATTATTTGTATTATAATTTCTGTGCTTATTAGTGTATAGAGTAATGATCAAGAAGAGCATACCACCTGACTTCAAAATATACTACAAAGCTATAGTAACTAAAACAGCATGATACTGGCATAAAAACAGACTCATAGATGAAAGGAACAGAATACAGAGCTCAAAAAATAAATAAATGCATTCACAGTAAACTGATTTTCAACAGAGGTATGAAGAACACATCATGGGAAAAGGACAGTCTCTTCAACAAATGATGTGGAGAAAGCTGGATATCTATATGCAGAAGAAGGAAACTAGATACCTATCTCTGACCATATACAGAAATCAACACAAAATGGATTAAAGACTTAAATGCAAGACCTGAAACTATGAAACTCCTTAAAAGAAAACGTTGGGTAAATGCTTCACAACATTGGTCCACGCATATATTTTTTTGAGTAAGACCTCAAAATCAAAGGCAACAAAAGCAAAAATAGACAAATGGGATCACATCAAGCTAAAAGGCTTCTGCACAGCAAAGAAAACAATGAACAAAGTGGAAGAGACAACCCACAGAATGGGAGAAAATATTTTCAAGCTATCCATCTGACAAGAGATTAATAACCAGAATACATAAGGAACTCAAACAACAGCAATAAAAATCAAATAATCTGATTCAAATATAGGCACAGAATCTGAACATGTATTTCTCAAGAGAAGACATACAAATATCCAACACGTATGTATAAAAATGCCCAACATCACTAATCATCAGAGAAATGCAAATTAACACCACAATGAGATGTCATCTCACCACAGTTAAAATGGCTGTTATCAAAAAGACAGAAATAACAGATGCTGACAAGGGTGCTAAGAAAAAGGAATGCTCATACATTGTTAGTAGGAATGTAAATTAGCACAGTCACTATGGAAAACAGTGTGGAGATTCCTCAAAAAACTAAAAATAGAACTACTGTATGATACAGCAATCTCACTGCTGAATATTTTTCCAAAAGAAAGGAAATCAGCGTATTGAAAAGATATCTGCACTCCCATGTTTATTGCAGCACTATTCACAGTAGCCAAGATGTGTAATTAACCTAAGTGCCCGTCAATGGATGAATGTATAAAGAAAACTTGGCATATATACACAATGGAATATTATTCAGCTATAAGAGAGAATGAAATCTTGTCACTGGCATCAACATGGATGGACCTGGATGACATCATGTTAAGTGAAATAAGCCAAGCACCGAAAGAAAAATGCAGTATGTTCTCACTCATATGTGGGAAGTAAAAAGTTGATCTCATGGAGGTAGAGAATAGAATGATGGTTGTAAGAGGTTCAGATGTGTAGAAGGGAGGAGAGGATGAAGAGAGGTTGGTCAATAGGTATAAAAATACAGTTAGATAGAAGGAATAAGTTCTAGTGTTCTATAGCACAGTAGGGTGACTATAGTTAATAATTTATTGTATATTTCAAAATAGCTAGGAGAAAGATTTGGAATGTTCCCAACACAAAGAAATAATACATGTTGGAGGTGGTGGATATTTCAATTACTCTAATTTGATCACTACACATTGTATGCATGTATCACAATATATGGACCCCAAAAATATGTA
>RJWJ010020910.1:0-28481 GCA_004363605.1 Indri indri | reverse complement strand
TTCACGGAGCACCTGAGGATGCTGTTCTCAGAGGCAGGGCTCAGCCTCACGGCCACCCAAGGGTGACCTTCATGACAGACCAGAGTCCACAGCAGCAGCAGCTGCAGGCCAGGCCACCCAGCGCACTTGCCTACACACCCCGGGCCTTCTCCGGAGTGCAAACCGCAGAGAGCAGCCACCTGGCAGACCACACAGGGCGCTCCGCGGGGCCAGGCCAGCCCTCCCGTCACCCCACACTGGCCACAGCCGGGAGAAACCCCTGCAGGCCACAGCATGGGGACCCCGGGCCACAGGAGCCGTGGCCTGTGGGTGAGCTAAGGAGGCAGCAGCCATCTCTGCGCTGGGGACTCCACCTGCCAGCAACACAGGAACATCCGCAGGCAGGCGCCTGGCCCGTCCAGAGGGAAGGCAGAGGTCACACAGAGGGCAAGAGCCAGCCAAGCCCCAGGGCCCAGTGCAGAGGCCCCACCAGGCAGCGCCCGACTGTCTCTACCCGCCACGGGCTGGGAAGGGTCCCAGAGCTAAAGCGCACACACCTGGGAACGGCCGGTCAGCAGGGGCAGGGTCTCTCTCTCATGCCTCCCTGAGCATAGTCCATCTGGCACTTATTAGGTACCGACTGTGTACCGGTGCTCCTCTGGGCACTGAGGACCCCATGCCGCAGGGACAGGACCCGGCGTCCACACGGGGCCAGTGTGATGCTGACCCGGGCAGAGGTAACAGGTCAGCCCAGGGTCCTTCCTTCTGCAGGCCGTGGGCAGGAGAGGTCGAGCCCTCACCGAAGCACTAACTGCAAACCTCACCTTGGTCCTAAACGTGCAAATGCCGGCAGGAAAACCACCCGAGGTCCCCTGGGCTTGCAGGGGCCGAGCACCCGCGAGACAGAGACACTCCCGGGATGTCTGAGCAGAGCGTCGGGGCCGCTGTGACCAACGTGAGCCGACAAATGTGCTTCTCCGTTAAATTTTATGAACTATATTCCCCTTTGATTTAAGCACTGAGAAATTATTTAAAGTTTCAATAAAAAAAAAAAAAGCTCCTGAGGTCAGAAGTGAGGCACATGAGCTAATAAGCCGGGATTGTAAAGCTGCCCTCGGGGAGAAGCGTGCGTGAGCGGCAGGCACAGCCGGAATGGGCCGCGGATGGAATCCGGCGGCTGGGAGTGCTGGGAGCCGGCGGGTGGCCGCTGCCCGGGCGTGGGCGGGGCTCTGTCCCAGCCCCTGATGAGGTGCCCGCCAGGCCTGGGCGCTGGGGTGAGTGCTGCTGGCGGAGGCAGAAGGGCCACGTCAGAGGAGGCTGTGGCGTGGCCAGAGGTGGCACCTCCCCAGGAGGGCCCTGGGTCTGCTGCCGGCGTGAGCACCGCCCTGCAGGTACCCCCTGCACCCCAGATCCTCCCGCTCTGTGCAAACCCAGCCTGCACGGAGCTCCACAACCCCACGTCCCACTGCTAGATGGGGGACCCCCAAGTGCCCAGGCACATGGGTCAGACACCCCCCCACCCAGGTGACTGGCAACTCGCCCTGAACTCTCCAGCCGGTTGTTTGGGGGATATATGGATCAATGAAGCATGTTTCACAGATTTTCAAACCGGATGATGGAGTTGTCAGGCCTGGGGGCGTGGCTGGCACCACTCGCAGTGTGGCCCATGTGTGGGTCACAGCAACAGCAGAGCTTCCCAGGTTTCCGCGTCTGTAAACTGGGGGTGATGGGGGCATCTGCCTCCCAGGCTGCAGCAACAGGAGGCGCTAGAGCCTCAGACGGCGTTGTCAGGGGCCAGCGCGAGCGTCAGCCCCTCCATGACACACACCGCACGCTTATGCCTCAGCTTGTGTTCAACAAGCTCACGGCGGAGTAGGGGCAAAGGAGTCTGTTTGTTGATATGTTCTTTGTTTCTTTTTTTTCTTTCCTTAATTTATACTTCCCAGAGAAAAGTGCTCGCACAGTACAGGTGCCCCCACTGGTGAACTCGACAGACCCCCGGCCTCGGCCCCTGTGGCCGCACCCGGCTCTGAGCCTCCTGCACCTGGCGCAGGGCATGGTGGAGACACCCCTCACCCTCTCCCGACCCACCTGCGCCTCCAGGTATTGACCACGCCACGATCACGCACACAGCGCCCTCGGGCACCACCTGCCTGGGTTTTGCTAGAAAAGATTCATTACAATTTTAAAATAGTAAATCCTTAAAATGTATTTGAATTTCTACTAAGAGCAGTAATCCTGGGGCACATGCTGTTGTTTTTAGCTTTCCCCGAAGACACCTACATCGAGCTGGACAGGGAGCAATTTGAGCCGTAGGGAGGATTTTATGTGACTTTCCTTCATTCCTACTAAGCAAGGTGACCCCACTGCAGTGTTTTAGGTCATGGGAACAGCACAGTCAGGTCACGCTGGCTGTTCGGGGTTAACACAGGCCTGGGAGTTATGGGGGACGTTCCACTTCCACCTGGGATACGGACAACCCCAACCTCCTGGCAAGAAAAACCAGATAAACTACAAAATCGTAACTTTGCCTGGCCTGTGGCCTCGGGGGTCAACCGTTAGAGGAAGCAAAGTCCAGCAGCCTCAGCCTCCCTCCCCAGCCTCCAGGCTGCCACCTGGGGCCCTGGGCAGCTCACCTGGCTCCGCCCAAGAGAAACCACCGAGACCCCTTCACTTGCCACTCAAGTCTAGCCAGGCCCCGCTAACTGGGAAGGCCGACCTTCCCACGCCAAAGTGCCTCCGTGAGCATCTGCCCTCCCTGCTCAGTGACCCACCGCGACTTTCCGCCAAAGCCCAGCTCCTCGGAGAGATCGACTCAAAGTGCCCGTGAGCCCTGGTTCCTGTACGGCCCCCTCAGCCCAGCCGGGACCCCCCTCCACCGCCCTCCGGCCCCTCTGGGGGTCCTGAATCTCTCCAGCCCCAACGCTCCCACGCTTCCCTCTAACGTAAGCCAGCCTCGCGGCCAGGCCCCGCCTGAGGTTCTCCACAGCACCAGTGGTTGACGCCCACACCCAGTGACAGCAGGAACCGCGGACACAGGGCAGGCGGATTTCCCTCCGGCAGGTTCCCTGAGGACTGTTAGGAGCAGCCCCGCCTCACCTGCGTGCCCAGGGACAGAGCAAGACCCTGTGTCGAAAAAAATTAAAAACTCTAATAAATAATGTTTTTCCAACGAAAAATGGAAAAAACATTAAGAATAGTCAACAAAGTAAAAGAGAAATACAAAGGCTAATAAGGTATAGAAAGATACTCAACCGTACTCATATTAAAGAACTGAAAATAAAAACTGTGCATTCTGTTAATCCCTTTTATTGGCTAAGGAAAAAATGTCCATGAACGGGTCCGCATTTTAAGATGTGCTGCGTCAGGGACGGCTGCCACTCTGAGGGGACCTTTGCTTCCTGCCGAGCGATCCCCGCTGGGAACACCAGTTGCTACTTCCCAGGCGAGGCCTTTCCTTCCCTTCCTCGCAAGAGCCGTGTGACGGGTAATTGCTGTGTCAACGCGGCCGGGACACGGTGCCCGATGTGGGTCAGGCCTCAGCTCTGCATGTCTCTGAGAGGGAGGGGGATTTTGCATAAAGCAGGTGACCCTCCCTGAGGGGGGTGGGCCTCGTCCAGGGAGGGGAGGCCATGAGAACAAAGACGGAGCTCCCTGAGTGCCGAGAAATTCCGCCGGCAGAGGCCTTGGAACACCAACGGCAACTGTCCCCTGGCCTTCAGCCTGCTGTAGATCGCGGACTCACCCAGCCTCCGCAGTTGCAAGAGCAAATGTCTTAAATGTGGATGGGTGGGGGGATGGATAAAGGGAGCGATCAGGTGGGTGGATCCTGTCTCTCCGTCTGTCCATCCACACACCCTACTGTGCTGTTTCTGTGGAAAACCTTGGCCAACAGCAGGGAGGGAATTCTGCAGGCCCAAGGGGACTGCAGGGGACATGACCGACTCCTGTTCCCGCACAGCCCAAGCCTGCCAAGCTGCCCCGGGAGCCAGGCTGGCAGCGTGACCACGGTCCTGTGCAGGGAATTCGAGGTGGGCTCCCTGGACCACATGGAACGTGCCCCAAGGCGGCCGCAGTGGCTCCGGCGTGCCCGCAGAGCAATGCTCTCCCCGCAACCAGGGCCAGGCCGCGCCCAGGTCCAACCATGTGTGCTCCCTAATTCTTGAGCATCGGGGACCAGCACTGCTTTGAGGATATGTCCCAAGGGGAGTCGATTAAATGTAGTTAAAATAGCAATTTTCCAGAAAGCTGAGCACCTTCGACACGTGAGGGGGGTCTGAGTCGGCGGCAGGAACGGGGGCTCGCAGTGACGCAGGAACCAAAGAGCTTCTTCCCCACTGCCGGCTCCGCGGCCCACATCTCACACGCTCGGCTCGTGAATCTTCTCAACACCAGCACAGGGACTGTGATCTTCTGTATCAATCGGGAGGAAACTGAGGCAGAGAGGGGGCCCGCTTGCATGGAGCTTGCCCAGAGGGACAGAGGCTCCAGTGCATTAGCCCCTGCCGTTCCCGGGCCCCCTCCCCAGCTCCCCCGGCCTGATGCTGCCTCTCTGTGTCCCGCCCAGCCTGGCCTCAAGGAGCACCCCCACCAACAGCAAGGCTGACGGGTCATCAGAGCCCACACCGGGCCGTGCCGCCGCCGTCCACCAGGAAACATGAATTCCACGAAGTCTGGGGACCCTGCAGGGCGCCAAAGCCGCAGCATCTCCCAGGCTGAGCCTGTGCGTCGGCTGCTGGTGCCATGTTGTGGGAAATTTCTTTATTTTCTGAGTTATAACTTTATTTCTAAGTGCAGTTTGAGCATAGCGTGACCAGGAGCCCGCAGAAGGTGGATAAGCTGCCCAAGAAAGCAGCCCAGGACACAGACGATGAGGTCCAAGCTCCTCCCACCCCGAGCTCCTCACAGGGCCCGTTCTGACCTCAGGGGCTGGATTCTGGGGGTCTGAGGGCACACGGGGGGCACCCGTCTCCCCTGGGGACCCGTCTCTGCAGGGGCAGCCTCCCACTCCGAGGCACGGGGTCCCCTGGGGTCCTTGAAGACGTTGGTTTGAGGCCCCCAGGGCCCGCCCTGAGCAGGGTCCTCCAGGGCACCACCCACAGGCAGGAAGACCCTTGTCAACCCGCAGTGTCCTGGCTCTAAGGGAGGGTGGGGCTCAGATCTTGCCCCTCAGGGAAGAGGAGCCCAAGGGCCCCGGCGAGGACGACACGGGCCGCAGCCCTCGGCTGCACTCAGCCCTCAGCGGCGGGTCTCAGGGCCAGGGCCGTCGGGCACAGAGACGAACACATTGTCCCTTGAGACGCAGAGGGGACACATTTCAGGACCCCTCCCCTTGGAGACCAAACTCTGCAGATGCCCAAGTCCCTGACACAGAACAGTGTGGGGTTTGCACGTGACCACACACGTCCTGCATGGACTCACGTCAGCTCTAGCTTGGGCACGACACCCGACGATGCCCACACACCCTTGCTTTTCGGGACTTTGAGGAAATTATTTTTCCAAACATTTTCTGTCCACAGTTGGCTGCACCCACGGATGCAGAACCCACAGACACGGACAGGGACACAGATGCCGACTGAACCAGGTAACGCTGACGCCACGGAGCGCAGCGGAGAGAGGCGTGAGGACCCAGGGACACTCGGAGCAGGGGACCCGGAGGAGGCTGTGTCCCGGCACCCAGGTGGCTCCCGTCCTCTGCTGGCTCCGGGGCCTCCCTGAGGAAGCAGCCACGTATCAGATAGGAGTCCCAGGTCCCCATGCAGGACACACATCGGCGTGGGCGCGGATCACAGGGCCTCTCCCTCAGGGCTTGAGGGGAGCTGCAGGGGTGTAGGGACTGGGTGAGTGTTGAGGGGAAGGAAGGGCATCGGGCCAGGAGTGTGGGGTCCGCTAGCGAGCAGTTCTGAAGGCCAGAGAGGAGGCGGGTGCACCTGGGCGCAGAGGCGAGTCCCGGACGAGACCCAGGTGCGGGGTGAGCAGGGAGAGCCGCCGTCCACGCGAGCTGGGGTGGCGCCGGCAGGGCCGCTGCGTCTCCTGGGAGAGCTGCGGGATGGGGGCAGCAGCCAGGAGGGGCCCCGGGCCCCGGTGGGGGCAGGCGCATCCAAAGGTTCCCCCGGCGGTGGCTCTTGGCTTGGGACACGGAGAAAAGCCCACAGACCGGCCCAACCCGCCTTTCCCCGGAGAGCAGCGAAGGGGACATGGGGTTCAAAGCGGGTCTTGCAGGTGAAAGTCAGCCCCTCCCTGAGCTCCGCCACGGCCCGGGAGCCTCTACAGAGGGAGCAGGTGAGCGACGGCTCCCAGGGCAGCTGCTTCCCGGAAGCAGAGGGAACAGGAGCTGGGCCTGGAGTCGGGGAGGGAAGCAGGAGAGGCCAGGCGCAGCGGGAGCCTGCGCGGCTGCTGCAGCCGTCCCAGAAACGCTCCCTCTGGCCCCGAGAGGCTGCCAGAAGGACAAGGGCCAGGAACCTGGCGGGTCCCTCAGAAAGGTCCCCTTCCCGGCCCTGGGCGTGCGCCGGCCTTCGCCGCACGGTCCTAACCAGCGAGCGGCTCTGGACACGCACACAGCTCGGGGTGACAAGGAGCCTGGGCCTGGGAGGTTTATTAAACATCCGAGCGTAATTTTCCGTTAACGCTTCCTATTTTGGCATCTTAAAGAGAGTGGAAGTTGATGTCGGTTCACCATCCTGTGGGGAAATTAGTTCATTTTGCTAACGTATCTTAATAATTACAATGACATCAAGGTTAATTGCTTAATCTGGACTGCCACAGAGCAGGCCACCGAACTCCCCACGCAATCTGTGCTATAATTAGCACCGCGGCGTCCATTTTTAGAAGCCGCTTTCACTGGAGCAGCAGAACCGGAGGAGGTGATCGACGGGTGTGGTGGAGACGACGCTGGGCCACACGCCGGGGTCGGGGTTCGTGACACCGGCACCGTGACCTTGGAGCACTCGGGGTGAACGTGGCTCTCCAGACCCCAGAAGGTGGCCAGCCCGCCCGCCCGAGTCTGCCGCCAGCGGAAGTGAAGCTTCACCAGAGTCCTGTCCGCAGGCTCCTCTCCCCCCCAGACAGCGAGGACCTCGCCAAGAGCCTGGGGACGCCCAGTCGACCGTGGCCGTGGATGGAGAACCGAGGACGGAGGCCACCAGTGAATGCAGACTGTCTCGGATTCAGGCCAAGGACTGTCAGGGGACGTGGCGGGTCAGAGTGCTCTGGAAGGGCCTTGGCTACCCCAGGACAAGCACGGTGTCTCTCCGCAGGCACCGAGACTCTGAGGCACAGGCAGTCCCCGCCGGGCTTCCGTGTGCAGATGGACTCGGTCAGGCCCGTGGGCTCCAGGGGTAGGAGGAAGTTCCCTGTGACAGCAGCTTAGTCATTTCGGTTCAACTCGGTCATCTCCAGGTTAAAGCCATCCGTGTCCCGATGCCCAGCTGCCCCCGACCTCCCCAGCTCGACTCCCCCTTTCCACAAACCCACCAGGGGACAAGGGGGCGGACACACTGCCCTCACGTTGTAAGCTAAGTTCCTCTTAACTCAGAAAGAAAGGCTGTCCTTGCACACGTCTGGCCTGGGGACCTGGACGCGCGTTGGCTGCTGGGCTAGTGCTCCTGCTTTGACTCAAAAATCTCGCCTTGAAAGTCAGTGCTAAGCTCTGGGGTGGAGGCTGGCTCCACCCTCCTCCTCCTGCCTAGGGGACAATGTCCGCACAGGGACACCCCCAGGGCTGGTGTGGAGGGTAAGAGGGAACAGCAGCAGGAAGCACTCGTGGGGCGGGGGGACCCCAACAGAGCTGCAGCTCCCCCAGCCTGGACGGCTCTGGCTGCTGCGGACCTTGGAAATCCTTGAGTATTGGGTTCTCCCTGGATTATTGATCCACCCACCCACCCCGCCATCTACCCACCTATTCATCCATCCGTCCATTCATTCATTCACCCATCCATTCATTCACCCACCCACCCCTCCACCCACCCATCTACCCACCCATCCATCCATTTATTCGCCCGTCTGTTACTCCAACCATCAGTCCATCCAGCCATCCATCATCCATCTACCCACCCATTCATCCCCCCACTGACCCATCCAACAGACATGTGTGCGAGTCCACCCTGATGAAGCGTGACATTAGAAGGAGATAGGAACGGCCATGGAGTTGCCCTGTCAGCCTCATTTCTGGGCAGACTTGGCGTAAGCCAGGAGACTGTCCAGTTTCTGTCTGTCCAGGCAGACACACGCCACTGGGCTTCCTTTGTTTAGAAACACAGAGGAGACCGGGCAGGACGATGCTGCTCCCCGGGAAAGCCGTGTCCCAGCTGCAAACCCCTCTGCGGGAACGTCCAGCAGCTCTTTTGTTGATGGACATGGACACACGGTGGTCTGCAGACACCAGTCTTGTCACCAGGTGGGGGCCTCAGGGACGCAAGGCTCATGTCGCCAGACACCAGGCTGCTGAGCACGTGCCCAGCAATGATTTACACCCCCACAGCCACTGCTGAGAACCCCGCAGACCAGGCACGGGCACAGGACGGGACAGCGGGCGGACGCAGCCAGCTCAGGGCAGGGGTCTGCTAGGTGGGGCTAAAGGGAGATGGCACCACGTGGGGGCCCAGCTGCCTCACACACCCCCAGGCTCTCAGGGGAATGGAGGGGGGCAAGGCGTATGCTGGGGCCCCAGAGCCAAGACCACGGTGTTTCCTGACTCGTGGTAGATTCGGGACACACTTCCGGACACACTCACTCCACGTGGCACCCAGCTGGGGCCGGAGGAGATCTGAGTCCCCCCCCCCCCCAGGACTCTGATCAAGGACGCTGTGTCAGTCAGGGAGCCGGAGAGCACGCGGCTGAGGAAGGCTGAGGCGAGCGAGCGCGGAGCCAGCCAGGGCGACCGCACAGCCGGTATGCGACATCCACAGCAAAAGGTCCGATGGGAAAAGCAGCTTTTACGTCGACACAAAGAACAAGTCAAGCCAGGTGAGACCCACACGGACCTCGGTGGCTGGGGCACGTCCCGTGGAAACCCACAGCCAAACCCAGGAAGCGCGGGGCCAGCAACTAAGCCGCCTTTGAGGAGCAGCAGACCCCAGACGTCCTCGGCCCGCAGACGGCGCGAAGGTAAACGGAGGGAGATCAGCGTGCGAGGACAGCCCTGCGTGGGCCGAGTGCCGGCGCCACCTGCACAAGCGGAGAGTGGGCACTGCCAAGCTTGTGCATCCAGGAAACGAGAAAATGCCAACGAATACCTCCCATGATACCCACAAATTTGGCGTTGTAGGGGCAGCTTTCTTTGAGCACAGTTTAGTAAACACGAAACTAAACCAGCGAGGAGCTGCTCCCTGGAGCCTTTCTCGGGCAACGGGGCCGAGGGGGCGTTTCCCAAACACCCTGGACCCTCTCCCCGTGACAGGGGAGGTGGCGGAGCGCAGTTGCTCTGGTCAGACCTGAACTCAAGCCCTGGTGCTGGCCCAACACTGCGGGCAGCTAGCGGGTCTCTGGCCTGGAAGGAGTGACAAGAGCCATTGCACCGTAGAACTGTGCAGATCAAATGACATTGTGAGCCTGCACCGGTGCCGGGGCACCGTTTGCTGTGATTAGCAATAAATCTTAGCCCTCCCCAGGAGGGAGCCTGTCTCCCTCCAAATGTGTGGGCTGCACACAGCCAGCGCATACTAAATGTCTTGGGCAGCGCCTGAGTGCTGGAAATGAAGTGAAAATCTCGCTGGTAGTAGCTGTGAGTTTTCTCGCTTGTTTTTCTCTTCCCAGCCCACCACCAGTTTAAGAGCTACTTTTTTTTTACTTTGTTTCCACTTAAATTTGTAACCGAGTTCGTCTCCCCTCCACCGTCACTGTTCGGCTGTGAGGAAACCGGTTACTGGTCCTTACCTGACAAGAAAGGTGCAGCGGCTGCTCCTCCAGCCTGTGCTTCCTTCCGCTTGGCGTCAGCTGACGCGCTGCGAACACCTGGACGAACTCCGGGGCTGCAGCTGGATTTGCATTTCTGCTGCGTCTGGTGAAGCCACTCTCGAAGCAGGGAGGAGGCCCGTGAGGCTGGGCGCCCAGACCTGGCATCTGACGGCTGCAGGGCCGCGCCCGCCGCGGGGGCGGGTCAGGGCAGAGGAAGGACGTGGCCTCTGCCCGCATACAGTGTCTGCGGCTCCAACTGAACGCGGCAGGCGCCGAGGCCTCGGCGTGGCTCGGGCTGCTTCTCCCACTCAGACTCGCCTGGTCGGCGTGTTAGGGGCAGAACACTGTGCCCCGTCACCAGCGTCCTCCGCTACAGCGACAAACCCAGGCGGGGCTTTGCCTTTCACAGTCAAAAATACAGTTTCTTGTCTGCGACTCCTGGGATCCACCCAGCTTCTCAGGAAGGTGCCACGCGGTAACCCCACCTCCCTGCTTTCTCCCTCCAGGAATCCCTCCAGAACCGGCTCTGACAAGTCTGGGGCCTTTGCTGGCCCCATGCTGAGACGCAGGTCCAGGGAGGACGGCCCTCAGCTCTCCCCTCCTGGAGCTGCCACAGCTCATGGTCGCAGGGCGGGTCTGAGCCACGTGGCCTCAAAGTTGCCCCAAGGAATCTGGGAAACGTGGTGAGCAGCGGCCGTCTCCTACACGTGTGAAAAAGCAAAACAAAATCCTTACTCACTGCACAAAAGTAAATTCCACAGCCTGGGTGGGGGGCGGGTTTGCAGCGGGGAAGAGCACTTCAGAGCAGACCCGCAGCGCTGGGACCCTCAGCCCCTCCCCTCGCACCACCTCCACCTGCCGCCACAGGTGCGGCAGCCACAGGAATGGGAATAAACGATGGTCTGAGCCTCTCCTGCTCGCCCTGCTGGAGCTGGTCCTGCACCTGAGGCGTCTCCCAGGCAGGCGGACTCAGCCCCAGCCAGGCCGTGGAGCGGGAGCAGGTGAGGACACACGGCCTCCCAAGCGGGGCCTCTGTGCGGCTCCACAGACCCTGGGTGAGGCAGTTCTCGCTTGGAAGTGCCCGGAGAACCTGTGGTTTCTCACGTCTATTCAGCGATTGGCATGTCACCATTGGACACATCGTAACCACGCACGGGGGTACCATGTTAGCAGGAAGTGCTGCACCCAGCGTTTGTATTCCGTGTAGCGTGTTTGCTGGCTTATGTAAACAGGACGCACATATGCATTGCAGGTGCAGCTAGATGGAGGAGGCAGGTGTGTCCACTCCGCTGACTTGAGACTTGAAGGAGGTGATGCTCGTGGGCCGGCCCCAGGACCCAGGGTCGAGTTGGGGGAGGAGCGCAGGACCCCGCGGCACTCTTCCCGCTTTGCCGCAATTTGGAAGCATCCAGGAGGGAAGCCAGAGGCGGGGTCGGCAGTGCAACCAGCCGTGGGGGGCCCTGGGGCCAGGCCCCAGCGATGGGGGGAATCCGTAGACGGGTGCCCTGGGGCGACCCGTGGTGCGGCATCGGTGAGGACCGGCCATTGACGCAGGGGACTTGCTGGCGTGGACACAGGGCCTTGGGCGCCAGGTCACCTCCCCACCGCCAGGCGCTGATGCTGAGTCACCCTCCTAGAGGATGGGGCGGGAAGAGCACAGGAAGGGGAGGGAGGTCCAAGGCGTGTCCTATCGAGTCATTGATTTAGTGCCGACTGTGTGCAGGCCTTGGATAAGGCACGAAGGACATGCTGCCACCCCAGAGCTCCCACCCGCCTGCCCCTCCGGACTCACCCTCCCCCGCCCAGGCTGCAGCCCAGGACGGCGGGTGGGCACGTCCGTCTCTGGATTTCAGCAGGGGGAGGATGGCTCCTTCATCCAGGGGGCCCCAAAACCACACCCACACCTGGCTGGGCCACAGGATGTCTTGGGGGACTTTGGTCATTTCTTGCAAACACCAGGTCCAGGGCTCCCCTCCCTGGGGGCTTCTGTCCCGGGAGGGACAGGACAGGGAGTTTTCCAACAGCAGCCCCTGCTGCCTTCTCCGCCCCCAGCACTGGACTGGCCACCCTGGTGCCCTGGGGTCTCCCAGCCCAGACCCCTTCTGTGCACTCGGCCACTGACCAGAGCATGTGCCCTCCCGGACAGGGTCTGCTCCCCCGCTGTGTGGTGCAGGCGCCCCGTGTGGAGACCCCTCCCCACCCAGCAGGGGCAGAGGTTCCTGGGGGAGGACCCGTTTACAGCAAGGGGTGATGAGGGGCGAGGGGGACCCCGAGAAGGGAGGACAGTGTTGATGGCAAATGAGGGGAGGGGCAGAGGACGGCGGGCCCCAGAGTGCCAGGCTGGGGACGGGGGTGTCAGAGCAGCAGGGCAGACACAGCGCAGCTCCTCACCCAGCTCCTGTGGGTGCCTGGACTCGGGGACCATGACCAGCCGTGGAGCTGGGCTCAGGGGGCCGACACCGCCCAGCCCACGAGTGCGGCTCCTCCGGCCACGGCCCCAGGAAGCGGGTCGCACTGTTCCACCCTCACCCGCGTTCCCAGCAAACCCCAGCCGGCCCCAGGCCCCCCGCCCCTGTCACCCGGCCCCTGCCCTCGAGGGCGACTGCCCGTGCAGAGGGCCTCGCCGCTGAGACACGATACTTCTTCGTCGAGTTTCATGGGACATAGATTAGCAAAAAATGTCCACAGAAAAGTTAAAACGATGCCTCTCTAAGAAGAATAATTAATCGAATGCCAAATGGGAAGCACCTAGAGTTTTGAATAAATGCAGAGACACAGTTAGAAGAGGAAAATATTATCATTTGTCCAACATAATTATTTTCTTAGAAACATTCGGTGATTAATAAGGCACATTATAAATACGCTCTGTGCATCAAGTTTCATCTCTCCGGTCTAATTAACATGCAGGGAATTGCGCTTTTGGTGGGTAAAGGCATTTAAAATGTATGTTTCATGAAATCTGAGTTATTTGTCATAATCTCCAAGAGGAAAAAATAAAATATGGAGAATGCTACAGTCATTTAAATACTTTATTACATGACTGTATTCAAATAAATTCCTTCTTCTGGCTCCGCAGGCGAGCACGGAGCATCGCAGGCTGCGGGGCCCTCGCGGGCGGCAGGACGTGCTCTGTGCCGTCCCCACGGCCCGGCCTCTGCTCCCTGCTCGCCTCACGGCTCCTGCCAGGCCGCTCACACGTCGCCGAGACCCATGTCCAGTCCGCGGAACCCCATGCCTGCAAGAACGGATGCCGCCCCGAGACGTCAACACGCGGCCCGCAGGGGTCTCAGGGGAAACGCACCGCCAGCCCACCTGGGGGGAGGAAACCGAGTCAGACCTGCTGTTATCACTTCCAGAGAGGAAGGAGGTTGTGAAAATAACATTCTACGTGACACGTCTGTGGGAGAAGCCCAGGGACAGCCAAGCAGGTAGACCCCGGCAGGAAAAGGGTGTAGTTTGATGACCTGAAGCAGCTGGGGGCCTTGGCGCACGTCTCAGGCTAGATTGCTGGGGAGTCGTCGTCTACTGACCTGGGGGAGGGACTGCACCTCTGGGCGTCTTGAAATGGAGACTGCAGCTCTCCCCGTGAACACAGACGGGGGTTCCGTGGAGGACCCAGCCCCGCTCCCCAAGTTCCTGCCGCAGACGCCAACTCCCGCCGACACACGGGAGCCTCCTCTTCCTCACAGAGGCCCTGCCATGTTCGGGGACAGTCCACACACCCCCAGTGTAGTCACACCCAGCGGGGGCAGCGACTGGTCTCGGTGGCCCCGGTGGTCTGTTCGGCACAACCCAGCGCAGGCGCGAGGCTGGGCGGCAGCTCCAGGATACCAGCGGTTACAAAGACAGTGAGAACAGCCAGGCAGGGACTCAGGGGGACACGCACGGCTTTGCAAGGAAGGAGACCGAAGGGCGAGACTTAGGAGTGAACACATCGATTGGTGTAAAATACTATGAATGTGCCGACAGGCTGTAGTCAGGACTGTGAGGATTGTCAGGCGGGCGCCGCGGTCCCTCCAGACGCAGCGCGAGACACGCCTACAGCAAAGTGCGGGAAAGATCAAAAGAGAAGACAAAGGAACTTCAGAGATTCCAACAATAACCACAAAGGAAAAGCCAAACATATAAGAATTCAAAACGCAGATTTTTTTTAAACAGGCACAGCCAGGTATTTCAAAGGGAAAAGTGTAAAACTTGCAATAAATCTACAGCGGCTCTAACCCTGCTAAAAATATATAAAAATACACAAAGCAAAAGATATTTAAAAGTATAGAAAAAATGATAAAAGCTCAATATTGGACCAAGATTTTACCACCCTCTCAATCAATGACAATTTATGCAAAATGAATAAATCGATAAACTAGGATACAGGAGATAGGAACACCAAGATAAAGTAATGGAATTTATTATCTATTTATCAAAATACATAAGATTTTTTCTTTTCCGGCATGCACAGAACAGCAGCAAAGTAAGCGCTTGTGTTCAGCGACAAAGCATCACGACAGATGCTGGAGTCGCCTTGCCGAGCCCAGGGCCACAGCTTGGAGCAGGGCCACAGCTCAGAGCACAGGGCCACAGCTCAGAGCAGGGACACAGCAGCACACAGCTGGGAACTCTCAGAGCTATGGAGAACCGCCCTCTGGAACTGCTGGTGGACAGCAAATGACATGTGTGATTAGGGACAGTGCTAACAAGGACAGGAAGAGGACCGAGTCCCCGGTGGAGACACACTTGAGCCAGGTGACCTCAGTCAGTGCCCACAGCAACGGGCCTGGTGACACAGACTTGGCACTCTGTGTTCGTCCTACCGAGAACCCACAGCCCGGTCAAGCCTGAGAAAAACAGGTAAATCCATTCCAGGGACATCCTGCAAAACACTGGCCAGTCCCCTCCGAACTGCCCCAGGTGACAAAACCAAGGAAATGCTGAGAAACTTCCACGGCCAAGAGGAGCTGAGCAGACATGGGACGGAAGAGGGACCTGGGGCAGCCACCGGGGAGCGCGGACAAACTGTGCCGGCCCGTTGCCGTGACGAAGGCGCCAGGGCACCGCAGACAGCGATGGTGGGACGGGCGGGGCCTGGGGACGCAGCACTGTCTTCTCAGTTCCTCTGCAAATCTCAGGTTGTCCTAAAACTGAAGTCTAGAGGGAATGGAGGAAAACAGGGCCAGTGGACAAGATTAACTACATTATTATTATATAACCTGTATCATGGAACAATGTGGACCTTCAGGAACGGGTCTGACCTTAAGTACCGACAGAAAAGGAAGTCTGTGGTATGATATTAAGAAAAAATAATAATTTTCAAGATAATGTTTGTGTGATGACCTCGTTTGTGTTCACGTGTGTGAGGCCGTGTTTAACCTGGGTGCAGGCGGGGAAAGATTTTTGATAAAACGCACCGGTCGGTTAACGGCGTTTCCGAGTTCCCTGACCAGTGTGACGTGGGGGGACGCTTCGGTCCCTTACAGAAAACGTGTCTCATCCTTATCGTCTTTGTGTAAGTGCTTTAAAAACACAGCGCATGGCGTGGCCACACAGAATGGTGATGTGACGCGCCTCAGAGTAAATTCAGAGCCTGAAGTTTCTGTCGCTGCTGTTACACGGAACAAACGGAAACAAGGGTGCAATGTCCCCCCAAGACACCAGGGGCCCCAGGGGGACCGGACCTGAGGCGGGGTGGGGGGTGCGGGGGGCCTCGTGGGGCAGGTGTCACTTTCCACATCCCCTCCGGGAGTTCAGGGGCAGCGGCAGCCGTCGGGAAACCGGCGTCCAGCGGGCCTGGGGCCTGGCACTGGTGCTGGTCTCATGAACAAAACGGAAACGGAAACATCTAGAATCGCCCCACGATCAAGTCTGTATGTGTGGAAGCTGGGAGGGGCCTTCGTGCAATCCCAGGGGAAATGCTCGGCTTTAAACACCACATGGAACAGAACAGAAGCCACGTGGGAGTCAGTCACCTGCATGTCCAACGTAGGAAATTAAACTCGGAGATAATAGAATAAACTCAAAGAAAATAAAGGACAGGAAATTCCAAAGTCAAGAATGGAAATTAATAAAACAGAAAATGCGCGTGCAAGAGAATCAACACAAAAGGCTAATTATTTGAAAAGACTTTAAAATCATCACATATAAGCAACACAAGAGTAAGTAAGAAGCGCAGGGTCCCTCTGGTGAACTGTTTACATCTTAAAGATTCAAAACCATATTCCGAGTATGGCGGCTAAGAATGAACACGATGAGCCCCACCCAGGAGGGAAAACAGGTTGACTCCAGGCTCCCACTGTCCCCAGGTCACTCCAGAAGGCAGCGGCGACGTGTGCAGTTTGCGGGGAGGAGTGCGGCCCCCGCAGCCTCCTGTCTCGGGCAACGCAGACAGACGTCCTCACACACGGCCCCAGGCAGCCACGGAGGGATGAGAAGCTCGGCGGGGAGGAGCCGCAGAAGGAGGAAGACACGACTCAAACCAGCAGAAGGCCCTGGGGTGGAGGGAGCTGCCCCGCACCACCGGGACGCATGGGCCACTAAGCTCTTCGCCTTTCAAAGGATGGAGTCCGCAGATGTGGCGCCAGTTACGTCTCGACCCCGCAGCTGTGCGACACGGGACCCCCAAACTCCATGACTTGGAAGGACCCCGTGGCCACGTGCCACCTGTGCATGTACCTCACAGCGCCTGGCTCCCTGTGGGGTCCCCGACGAGCGTGTGGGCTGCTGGGCCCTGAGAGCCATGAGGTTATGTTGGGAGCCGGGCAGCCCCCGACTGAGGGGAGAACATCCACGGGAGCCCAGGTGTAGCATGGCCTTCTGTGAGCCAGGCGGAGACCGAAGGGCCTTGCATACGCGGAGTGTTCACAGCCTGCTGGGGCTACTGTCTTCCCACTCTACAGTGGGGAAACTGAGTCAGCAAACCCAAGGTCACAGGAGCCAGGTCTGTGCCCAGTCATGGGCTTGCGTGGCTGCCCTCTGGGCAGGGCCCAAGCTCTGCCGCCCAGTGGACACAGGCCCTGGAGGTGCCAGGCCTGAAGGGAGCCCCCTTCCCCAGACCCAGAGCTCCACCCCCGGACCCCGGCCACCGTCACGGGCTTTGGGGTCTCAGCAGACCACAAGTCCTCAGGAACACGGACACCGCAGGGAGAACCGAGTCAAAGCAGGGGACGGAGGGGACAGAGGGGTGCAGGTGGCCATGGCCGATGCCAGCAGGTAGCCTCAGCAGCGGCAGGTCCCAGCGAGCCAACAAGTCCTGCTGAGGTTGGGGTGCCAGAGAGGGCGGCCTCTGAATGGAGGGGTGTCCCAGCAGTGGAGGCGATGGCGGGTGCGCTCGCGGCCGGGACAGGGTAGAGGGTGTGTCACAGAGGGGCCGGCGCAGGCCCTCGGGGGAGCAGGAAGGAGCAACTCGGCCAAGCGTGTGCGGGGCCACGTCCCTGGGGAGGCTCCAGGGACAGTCAGGGAAGCAAGGGGACAGAGGGTGTGACGCGGGGCTGAGCTGGGGGCCAGGAGGGCTGGGCCCAGGGCTTCCTGCAGGGCTGCGGCAGGCAGGGACACCCCGCAGAGCATGCGACTGGCCGTGGGCCGGCTGGGGGCTCCAGCCCCTGCCCCACTCAGAGCAGGTGCAGCCAGGCACACAGTGGACGAGGGGACGGGCGCGCGGTCTGGACCACAAGCAGGAGGCAGCAAACACCAAACCCAAGCACGGAGCCGCCTCCGAGTCGCCGGCATCCGGCCTGGGCCCAGGACTGGGGGCTGAGCTCCCGTCGGCACTTTCTGCAGCGGCTGCAGGGCTGCTGCCAGCCTCTCCTTCCTGCCTCCCTCCCCCACCTCAGCTGTCCACGCACATCTGACACGTGTGTGCTCGGGCACATCTTCCTGCCAGGGACAGAGTGTGGAACCAATCACAACACGGTTTTCTCACCTGCAGCAGTCGCCAACACCACTAACATAATTTAGGAAGAACGCACCTGCTCCGGCAGCCACAGCCTCCTCCCCTGAGCACACCCAGGTGACCGGACCGAACAGGACAGCGCAGCCGAAACCAACCGCACAACAGAGCAGGCGGGAGACGCACCGCTGACACTCCTGGAGCTGGCGTCCTGCTCTCCTCCTGGCGCGCGTTTGTCTGCAGGATGTCAACACACAAGCCCTGCAGAGTGGGGTTTCCGTGAATATCTCCAGGTTCCCAGGGATGGAGCCGGCGTCATCTCCCTGTGTGCAACAGCAAAGTGTAAATAAATACATCACACAGGCGTCTATGAAGGAGAACTGTTCTCGACACAATCAAATGCATACTTTACAACAACATGCTGGGAAACCCACATGTGTCTTTGAGATGTTAACACAACACAGACGCAGGCTCATCTGCCCGGGTCCTTCCAGGTGCAACCGAATGCCCGGCTGGCATTTCAGGACTTGTCCCGCTGCCCTGAAAGCTCCTCAGGCCTGTGGCATCGTCCCCTCTGCTGGCAATGAGATTCTGAGTCCTCAGCGGTAGCAACCACCACGGGGTGCCTCTGCTGAGTGGACGTGCCCTGCGACCCCAAGAAGAGCCTGTCCCACCTGCAGGGTGAGGCGGTGCCCGGGCCATCTTGCGCCTGCCGACTGTGCACAGTGGGTCCTCCACAGAGCCTCAGGAATGGAACAGGAACAGGAGGTAGCTGCATCCTGATTGCAGCCCGTCTAACTTACTCCCAGACGGGGCCCAGGGAGGCCTCTTTCTGTCCCGTGCAGTGGCCCACAGCGACCCCACACCTGGACCCACCTCCCCAGGAGGCCGCTGGGGATTCGCCAACAGCAGACACCTGTGCTGCGGCCCCGGCTCTGCTTCTCTGGGCGCTCGCGGGCATTGTGCACGGACCCCCAGCTGTGCCCACACAGCTTGCTCTGGCCCAGAAACGGGAGCAGAGGGACGTGTGTCCCTCCGGCTTGGAGTGTTGGATGGTGGCCAAGGCTCTTCCCCTCCTGCCGCCCTGCGGGGAGGGGGCACAGAGACCAAAGCAGCCCACCCCAGAGGGGCTGCCCCGGGGGCTTCCCAGAGCTGCACTGGGCGAGTCGCACGTGCAGAAAACGAAGCCTCAGCTCTACGCCGAGGGGACTGTGGGGCCGTGGGGTAGATCAGGCCCATCGAACCATGCAACACTGTCAGCCGGAGCCTCCCACGTCTCAACGCACTCCCCACTGGCCGTGCTGCTCTCTGGTGCTCAGAGACCTTCCTTGGACCCCTCAGTCCTGTGCCGAGATGTGGGACAGTCCTGTCCCCAGCGACAGAAGCACTCACACACACTTTAGAGCAGGGTCAGCAAACTCTCCCCGGGCCACAACCAGCTGGCCATCTGTGTCTGCTAAGTTTTAATGAACGCAGCCACGTCGTTTACTGCCTGTGGCTGCCTTTACATGACAATGACAGAGAATTGAGACAGAAACCATATGGTCCAACGCGCTAAAAATATTCACTGTGGTTCCACAGAAGAAGTTTGTCTACCCCTGTTTAGAGGAGACCACACGTGGATCCCAGGTTGCACCCTGAGCTCCTCCCTTTTGTGGAAATAAGTTTCTGGAGAGTCTACTGGGCAGAGGGCCAGACCCTTGCTCCAACACCCGGCAACCCAGGCCTGGCCTTTCCTTATCATCATCTCCAAGACAGGTGAGCCAGAAAGCAAGCCATTTCCCCAGATTGCTGCAGGCAAAGGGCAATGCGGGTGGACCGGCCCGGGGTCTGAGTCCCCAGGAGCAGGTGGTCCTGCTGAAAGATGGGCTGCACACCTCTGGCCCCTCCACCCACACCCTGCCCCAGCAGTGGCCGCAGCAGAGCAGCCGTCCCAGTGATCACAGGCTGCAGCGGTGACTGTGGCAACACTGCTGACTTCGAACAGCCCTCAAGACAGACCCCCAGGGAGGAGCCGAGGTCAAGTCCAAGGGGCCACAGCCGGCCTTGGCTGGAAGCTTGACCTTCTCACCGACCAGCTCTCCATGTTCAGTGGGGACAAAGGCACCACCTTCTTAGACCTGTGGGCTTTAGATGAGATGACCTGTGTGTTGCCACATTCCACCCAGCTGGGGAAGCTGAGGCACAGAGATGTTAAGGCTGCGGTCCCCAACCCCCGGGCCATGGACCAGTACCAGCAGGTGGCCTGTTAGGAGCCACACAGCAGGAGGAGCGCAGCAGGTGTGTGAGCGAAGCTTCATCTGTATGTACAGCCACTCCCCATCACTCGCATCACCGCCTGAGCTCCGCCTCCCGTCAGAGCACCGGTGGCATTAGATTCCCACAGGAGTGTGGACCCTACTGTAAACTGCGCATGGAGGGATCTAGGCTGCAGCTCCTTATGAGAATCTAACCCCTGATGATCTGAGGTGGAGCTGAGGTGGTGATGCCAGTGCTGGGGAGCAGCTGCAAATACAGATTATCATTCGCAGAGAGGTTTGACTGCACCATAAATGTGATGCACTTGAATCATTCCAAAACTATCCTCCCCCCATCCATGGAAAAATTGTCTTCCATGAAACCTGTCCCTGGGGGTGGAGACCGGTGTGTTAAGGGGTTCAGACCTAGGCAGGTGGATTTTAACCAGGATGTGCCTGCACCTAATAGGGCCCCATGACCCCTGACCTCAATACCACAGCATGTTAGTGTTTAGAGAGAAATTTATAACATTGAATGTATATATCAGAAAAGAATAAATATCTAAAATCAATAATATAAGCTTCCACCTTAGGGAACTAGAAAAGGGACAAATTAAATCCAAAGTAAACAGAAGAAAAGAAAAAGAGAGAGCACACAAATTGCTAACATCAGAAAGAGGATCCATCACTACTGATCTCGTGGGCAATCAGAGGGTAATACAGGAACATTATAAACAACGCTAAGTCCACAAATCTGATAACTTAGATGAAATGGACCAATTCCTTGAAAGACACAATCTACCAAAACTCACACAGGAAGAAACAGACAAGCTACATAGGCCTGGATCTATTACAGAACTTGAATCAATAATTAATAACCTTTCAAGACAGAAAGCACCAGGCCCCGATGGATTCACTGGTGAATTCTATTAAATGTTTAAGGAATAAATTATGTCAATTCTCCATAATCTCTTTCAGAGGATAGAAGCAGAAGGAATACTTCCTAACTCACTTTCATCAGCATTATCCTAAAACCAGACAAAGACACTACAAGAAAAGAAAAATACAAACCAATATCGCTCATAAACACAGATGCAAAATCCTCAGCAAAAATCAAATCCAGTGATGCATAAAAAGAATTGTCGACTGCAACCCAGTGGGATTTATCCTAGGTATGCAGGACTGGTTCAGCACTTAAAAATCAAGGAATACAATCCATCACATCAACAGGTTAAATAAGGTAATATGATAAAACTCTCAGTAAACTAGGAATAGTTCTGGTCTATCTGTAACAACTTGATAAAGGATATCTACAAAACATCTACAGCTAACATCACATTTAAAGTGCTGGGAACTTGACGCTTTCCCACTAAGATCAGGACAAGCAAAGGATGTGCCTCTCACCACTGCCTTTCAGCACCGTGCTGGAAGTCCTAGATCATGCGATAAGACAAGAAAAGGAAATAAATGGTATACAGATTGGGAATAAAAACATAAAGCTGCCTTTGTGCACAGATGGCATGGTCATCCATGTAGAAAATCTGAAATAATCAATAATAAAACTCCCAAAACTAATAAACAATTATAGCAAGGTTACTGGATACAAGGTTAATATACAAAAATCAATCATGTTCATATATACCAGGAATAAACAAGTGGAATTTGAAATTGGAAACACAATTCCATTTACATTAGCACCTAAAAAATGAAGTAAATGTGAACTAAAATAAGTTCTTCAGCCCACCCCCCAGCTAAATGGATCCCCTCTGGGCCAAGGGGACCCCCCCCCAAGAAAAGCCTTAAAGCTGAGTTGCCACCATAAAGAGAAGGGAAGTCAGACACACCTAGTTACGCCCTGTCCCTTTTGGAGTTATTCTCTGTAGCAATAAGATACAAAATCAACACCAGGCCTAAGGCCATGTAAGGCAAATGTTAAACCACACCTGCAAGACATCAATTTACTGAACAGATCACTTGAGTCTCAGTATAGTGGCTTGTCTCTGATTAACAGACGTCCTTATCTTAACTCAAAATATCCCAAGTCTTTAGACAAAAATTCATTTCTGTAACCAACTGCAAATCAAAGACTCTTTAAACCCACCTGTAACCAGTAATCCTGTCCTTAGAGATTTATTTGGTCCTGTCTTCTTGGGCCAAACTAATGTACACTTTCCATGTATCAATTTATGACTTTACGTGTAATTTCTGTCTCCCTAAAACGTATAAAACCAAACTATGACCCAACCGCGGCGTGACCACTTGCTCAAGGCTTCTTGGTCTTGACTCCAGTCCGTAGTCACCCACAGAATAAACCTCTTTAAATTATTTTACAGAGTTTGGGTTCTTGTCTGTTGACAGACTTAAGAAGTAAATCTAACAAAATATATATAAGATCTATATGAGGAAAACTACAAAATTCTGATGAATGAAAGCAGAGAATAAATAAATGGGGAGATATTCCATGTTCATGGACAGAAAGACTCGATATCATCAAGGTGCCAGCTGCTCCCAACCTGATCTGTAGATTCAACGCAATCCAAACCAAAATCCAGCAAGTTTTTTTGTGGATAGGAACAAAACGATTCTAAAGTTTATATGTGGAGAAAAAAGGCCTACAACAGGAAATACTATATTGAAGGAGAAGAACAAGGTTAGCAGATGGACACCACCCGACTCCAGATTTACTATAATGGAAACCTTCAGTAATCAAGAAAGTCTGGTGTCGACAGAAGAAGAGACAAACAGATCAATGGAACAGGATGGAAAGCCCAGAAATAGACCACACCAATAGGGCCAACTGATTTTTGACCAAGGAACAAAGACATTACAATACAATGGAGCAAAGACGGTCTTTTTAGTAAATGATGCTGGAACAACGGGACACACGCCAGCATGGAGGCCGTGCGCCCGTCACAGAAATTAACTCAGAACCGATCACAGACATCGATGTAAAGCATGAAGCTATAAATGAGATAATGCAGGAGAAATCTGGACGCCTTGGGCGTGGTGCTGACTTTTTAAATGCAACAGCAACGGTGCAATCCGTGAAATAAAAAATCAATAAGCTGGATCTCATTAAAAGTAAAAGCTACTGTTCCTCAACACACTCTTAATGGAATGAAATTCAAGCCACAGACCGGGAGAAACGTTTTCAAACCATATACCTGGTAAAAGACTTGCATTTAGAATATACAAAGAGCTTTCTAAACTCAATAAAAAAGAAAGTAAAACAAACCAATTTGAAAAAGGCAAAAGATCTGAACAAACGCTTCATAAAAGAAAGTCTAAAGAAATCAAATAAGCACATAAAAAGGTGCCCGTGATTCGTCATCAGGAAAATGCAAATCAAAACCACAGTGAGCTGTCACTGCACACCGGTTAGAGTGGCTAAAGGTAAAAGAACTGAGCACCTGGCAGGACGGGGACTCTGGTTCACTGCTGAGTGTAAAACAATACACTGCGTGGGTGACAGTGGTCAGTTTGTTGGAAAGTTCAACATACGGCCACCTCAGGGCCCAGCTATTGCTACCCCAGGTACTTACTCGAGAGAAACGAAGAACTTGCCTGGAGAAAGGTTGTGCTTGAACATTGGCAGCGACTGCATTTGCAACAGCCCAAAACTGTAAATAACAGGCAGATAGATAAATAAATGTCCATATATCCACACGATGGGATGAAAGGAATGAACTATTGAAAAGATCAAAATAAAAGACATATCCACACCCTCCTGCCTGGCACCTGGAAACGTGACCTTTCTTGAAAACAGGGTTTTTGCAGAGACCACCCTCGGTTATCCGGGCAGGCTCTTGGAGGTATCTCCATACTGCTTTCCACAGAGGCTGCACTAGTTTGCAGTCCCGCCAGCAGTGTATGAGTGTTCCTACCTCTCCACATCCTCACCAGCATTTGTTTGTTTTGGGGCTTTTTGATAAAAGCCATTCTCGCTGGAGTTAAGTGATATCTCATTGTGGTTTTGATTTGCATTTCTCTGATGATTAGAGACGTCGAGCATTTTTTCATGTTTGCTGGCCATTATTCTGTCTTCTTTTGAAAAGTTTCTAGGCCGGGCGAGGTGGCTCACATCTATAATCCCAGCACTCTGGTAGGCTGAGGTGGGAGGATCGCTTGAGGTCAGGAGTTCCAGACCAGCCTGAGCAAGAGCGAGACCCCATCTCTACAAAAAACAGAAAAATTAGCCAGGCGTGGTGGTGCTCACCTGTAGTCCCAGCTATTCGTGAGGCTGAGGCAGGAGGATTGCTTGAGCCCAGGAGTTGGAGGTTGCAGTGAGCTACGATGATGCCACTGCACTCTAGCCAGGGTGACAGAGCGAGACTCTGTCTCGAAAAAAGAAAAAAGAAAAGTTTCTGTTCGTCTTTTGCCCACTTTTTAATGGGGTTGTTTGATTTTTTCTTGCTGATGTGCTTGAGTTCTTTATAAATTCTAGTCATCAGCCCTTTTCAGATGTGTAGCATGCGAATATTTTCTCCCATTCTGTAGGTCGTCTGTTTGCTCTAATGATTGTTTCCTTGGCTGTGCAGAAGCTTTTTACTTTGAATCAGGTTCACACAGGTTTCGTTGGTGCCTAGATCGCAGTGAGGCTTCGCTCAGCGTGAACCTCTCACAGCCGCCAGGCCATGTCGCGGGAACGGAGAGAGCCCCCAGGAAGCCCCGGCTTCGGCGCAGAGGCGGCGGCTCACAGGCAATGACGTCACCAGAGGAAGAGACTGCAGGACAACAGCTCCATCCGGCAGGTGCTGACTTGGGAAGCTGGGGGGGCGCTTTTCCGGGCTCCCTCCCACAGCAGTGAAGCCACCCCGGAGAGCAGGGCGGCCTGGCCCCTCACACCACAGGTGCTAAGTGCTGGCTGGAGCCACTGAACTTGATTCAAACCCTCCTCACAGCACCTGCTTCCTGTTGGGCAGAAATGACCTCCCGGGCGGAGCTCCCAGCGCCCCCTCCCCCACTGTGGAGGCGGGTTCTTTACGTACACAAAGTGGTTCATAATTAGACAATTTGTTGAGCTACTTAAAATGCATTTTGTTTTAAAAGATCATTTAATCACAATATAAAAATCACAGCATTTCTAATATGTCAACCAATTCTTCCATCATATTTTTAGAAAAATGGATCCACATAATTTATTAATATGCCTCCTTTAATTTCACTCATGAATAAGTAATTGCATCTTAACTCCCGTTTGATAGATCGGAAAGGCGGTGGAGCTGGGCAAAACAGAAATTGTTCCCCTTTGGAGGAAAACCGAGAAGCACAGAGTGATGTCAGGGTTCGGGCCATTCAAGGATCCTGCCGACGTTCCCGTCCGCAGGGGGGCACCGCAGCCCATCAGAGCTCTCCGGAAGACATCGTTCTATTCTGTGAAAATCACCTGTGTTTTTGATCAACGATCCAAATTATAAATATTAATCAAAAAAGGAGAAGACAGGCAAACTCCAGGCATTCCTTCGAAGCAATAAACTCTTGCTGACGTGGTCGTTGGCTCAGTGGGAGCCGCGCAGCTGTGGCCAACCACAGGTGGACGCCAGATTCCCGCTCAGGACCGAGGCTGCGGGCAGACGGGGAGACCTGTCGGGGACCACCCTGGCTGACGACAGTCTCTCCGCAGGTCAGGTGTCCTGGAGGCAGCCACACCCACCAACACTGGACCAGACAGGGACTCTGGCCATGGCTGCTCCCTCCGTCCCTCCACTCCCCCAGCCAGAGAGCAGGGCAGCCGAGCAGGACGCAGCCACAGGTCGCCGCTGCCCCTCAGAGGAAGCTCCTAGGCACGGTCTCCGCCCCCAGCAAGGCCCCCAGGATGACGGATGGATGGAGGGTCCCCAACACTCTGTCCCCAGGTGCTTGGCCTTCCCCTCCCAGCTCTCGAGCAAGCTATTCTCATGCCTGGGGGCCACTGCAGACAGCCAGGACCTCTGCTGCGGCAGTGTCCCCACCAAGGACACGCCGAGCTTCCCAGGGCCTGAGGGAACAGGAATCACTCTCCTGCCCAGCGTCCGTGCCCCAGAGTGCCCACGGGGTCCCCCTCCCCCAAACCCCAGATGCCGCCCCGGATCCCACTCAAGTCCAGGCCCCTCCTCTCCACCCTCTGCACCCTGGCCTCACCCCAGGACTCTGCTCAGGGCCACCGAGAGGGAGGCCACAGTCCCCCTGTGGACAGGCAGCCCCTCGCTGGCCCCGTCCAGGCCTGGGGGGCACACGGGGCGTGCTCAGGGCGCACTTATGGGCCGAGAGCAGAAGCAGCCGCAGCCACGGTGGCTCCCGTGTCCCCTGGTGCCGAGAGGACCTTGGCCGAGGGGTCTGGCTGACACCGGAGCTGCCGCTGGCCGCCAAGCTTGGCGGACCCACCTGTGACACGGGGCTGGCTTTCCCAAAGATGCAGCGCGGAAAACCGACGCGGCTGGGTCTCTCCCAGAACCCTCAGGGCTGGGCACCAAGACGGGAGGAGGTCAACCCCGGGCCTCTGACCCTGACGCTTCTCCCCCTCCCTCATCACAACGCCGCCGGCTACACCCAGCCCGGTGCCTTTGCGCCACCTCTCAGGGGCAGCTGTGGACAAGAGAGAGAAGCCACCGCCAAGCCCTGAGTGGCCACACTGACCTGGCTGACGGCGCTGGCCTGGGCGCAGGCCTCCCATGGCAGGAATCCTCCGTCCGGAGGCCTCTGTGGCCCTCTGCCCTTGTTAGCCAGCCCTGCCCGGTCCTGCTGGGAAACGCCTTCTGGGGCGACATTGCTGAGCCCCTTACGCTAGAGGTTCGCAACGAATCCAAGCGGTAAACGTATGGACATTTACAGTGTTGAAAGGATAAACCGGCAGCCTATGATTCTGTACCCAAGGAAACCCCCTTCCAAAAGTGAAGGAGAAACTGAGAAATACACGGACACGGGGAGCAACGGATAACAGCGCCCACGGTGACGGGGGCTCAGGTGAGACGCATGACAGACACCACGGCCTGCGGCAGAACCGGGAACTGCCCCGAGGTGCCTGCTCTGCGCAGGAAGCGGCACCACACTGCGTTGCAGGAACGCGGGTCGTCGGTGAACACACGAGGCAAACTAGGGCGACCACTGGCGGGAGCAGGAAGAAAACAAGCCGTGCAACTGGCGTGCAGGGAGAGGAGAGAACGTGGAACCCTGTGACGGTCCGTCACCGCCAGAGAGGGCCGGAAGAGAGGACGAGAAACCCAGAAGACGGTCGGGACAGCAGAGTCACCAACGCGGAAGGCGCTAATCCCACTGCGTCGGCCGTCACTTTAGAAGTCAGGGGTCCGAAGGCACCAACTGCCAGAATGTCGGAGGGACGGAAAAATAAGGCGCAGCGGGAAGGTTGCCGGGAGAATGAGGGGCCCTGCGCGGCAGCAAAGGAGCCGGTGCCCGAGGAACGTAACACGCTCACCGGCCACAGCCCCCCACAAGACGGGCCTCCAGGCCCGGTTGTCCACCCGCAGGCAGCTCCTGCCAGGCGCGGAGCTCCATCCTGCGACGCCTGCCCACGCGGCTGCCCCAGCCACGCCGCGCACAGCACCCACCCAACCTGGCTGGCTCTAGCTGCCCAGAGCCCTGGTCACCTTCTGACATCGCCGCACCTGCTGCCACTGTCTCTGTGCCCCCTCGGTGCCCAGGCATGGAATCCCACGAGCCCACCCTAAAGCCCCTCCAGGCACCAGGCGGCACCACACTGCCCAGGGCTGCTCCCACCAGGGAGACTGAGGCAGGCCCCTTCGTCCCTGCCGGTGGCTTTGGCATGGACGCTGCCCTCTGCCCTCCCTGCCCGGCACCAACCTGCTCCTGGTGTGGCGGCCCCGCCCCCCCAGCCCTCTCCTGCCTGCCTTCCGGTCCTTCTTACAGAGACAGAAGCCAGAACAAAGGCCGTCGGTCCGGGAGCCTCAGACACTGGTCCAGCGCGGCTGCTGGGTGAAGCCGGCCTGTTCTGACAGCCACAGCCTGGAGCAGCGCCTGGGCCCTGCCACAGGGCTGCGAGTGGTCCAGGAGGACATGGCGCGCACGCCCGTCAGGCCTGGCAGGTGCCTCCACACCAAGCTCACTGTCCCCCTGTGGTGAGGGACGCGGCCATGATGACCCTGGGACGTGTCCACCCAGGCCTGGGGCTGGAGGCCGCCCGCCGAGCGGAGCACAAGGCCGGGCTGGAGGCACAGGGATGTCGTGGTCATTAAATAAACAAGGTCGAGGGGGTGGCCCGGCCTTCCCAGAAGCAGCGGGCACTTGATGGCCCTAAGACAGGGGCTTCCTCCTCGCAGAGGGGAGTGCCCGGCAGGGACGTGGGAGGTGAGCGTGGTGGGGCCACATCCCATTTTACCATCATCATCCTACCACTCGCAGTAGCTGGGGCGTAGCTGGTAAGTGGCCCCGTCCCGGCCACTGCTCTGTGGAGGCCGAGCTATTTGCATAGGTGGCAAGAAGGTAAATTCTAGCTTGATGCCTGGGCTCTGATAAACGCTCCTTCTCAAACATCTACCGCA
>RJWJ010020909.1:0-28493 GCA_004363605.1 Indri indri | reverse complement strand
TGGACAGCTAAAAATATATATAGAAAAAAAAAATTAGCCGGGCATGGTGGCACATGCCTGTAGTCCCAGCTACTTGGGAGGCTGAGACAGTAGGATTGCTCGAGCCCAGGAGTTTGAGGTTGCTGTGAGCTAGGCTGACGCCATGGCACTCGCCCCAGGCAAGAGAGTGAGACTCTGTCTCAAAAAAAAAAAAAAAAAAGAGTAAATGGTCAACCTTAGCAGCAAAACCTACTCTGGTTAGATCTTCCCGTCCAGGTTCTCCTGTTGCAGCTGCTTCCCATCTAGTGGGGAGCTGGGTCAGCAGAGGCTTGACTGTGGGCTTTTTTACCCTCTAATGGTTTCAATGAAAAACAAAGGGTATGGTTGAGTTTGACATTTTTACATTTGAGAGGAAAGCAAAAGCAATTCTCTCTGCCCTTTCAAGTACAACTTTAGAGAAAATGAAAACAAAACCAACAAGTTAATTTATGGAACAAAAAAATTAAACAAAATTAAAACTTTAAACCATTTCTATGAGCTTTATTAAAACCCTGAACCAGTCCATGAAGTTTCCAAAATACATTTAGGAAAATACTGATTTCTCACCCCCTTAAAAAGATTTTCTATTACAATGAAAATACAGAGAATAAAAAAAGAAAAAGACAGAAATTTTAAAAAATTACAAGAAGCTAAAATAACCAATTTCCTTGTCCTGTAAAAGGGATTTTTGAGCCACCACCACCAACATACAAAGTGTAAATGTTTTTAACTCCAGAAGAATTCTGTTTCTTAAAGTCATTGGTGTAACAGAAGAACGTCTCATACTTTGTCTTGTATGCTTCCACAAGCTCAAAAACTAAAACATTACACAGTATGCCCAGAAATCTAAAATACATATCATAGAAAATTAAACATTTCTCGCAAATGCTCCCCAGCCAGGTGAATCATCAGGGAAAACAAAACAGATTGCAAAGGCTTAAGGGTAAAATACTTAGAAGGCGGCTTGTTTGCATAAAACAAAATAACCATTTCTCTCATCAGGACACATGCACTCTCTTCCCCTATACTTCCCACCACCTAGCACGCGCACACCCACAGGCATTTTCATTAAATCCTGAAGTATATCAACATACTTCCTTTCTACCTACCTTTAAAAAGGTTTTGGATACCATTTTACCAGCTGCCAGAGTCCTTCTTTCCCCCATATCCTCATTCTGCACAACATAAATTACAACTAAATTCAACCCAAATACTTAAATATATATAGCAACTACTCAATGTTTAGTTCCATAGCACTCCTCCCGTCCTTAACTACATATTGTCTCAGGTGGGAGACTCATTCCACCTGGCTTTCTTCTGCTATAAAATACTTCAGTTGCTCCAATGGAGATAAATTTGACCACAAACATCCAAATGCATATGGCTCAGCTGAGGATCCAGGAGATGGCTCCGCATCCCATCTTCCCTGAGAGGGGGAGAGTTAGATACACAGGTGCGCTGACCGAATGCATAAAAGCAGAAAGGAAGAAGGAAAAAAGCCACACCAAAGCCAACTAATCAGCTCTGTAAACTAGAGAACCATCAGCATGTTAATTGAAACCAGAATCTGGGAAAGCCAAGCAAACTTAAAAGGGGTGCAAACATTTATAACAAGGGGAGGCAACTCATGGATTTAATTACTTCCACTATACAAGACAATTAAGAATAAATGGTGGAAAACCACAAAACAGCGGATAGTAAAGAAAAAAGTTGAATGTTGATTGCGATCAGTGCTAACAACAGGAGTTTCTAACACCTACTATAAGCTACTGTGTTATAAAAAATGAATTACTCTCCTAGTGAATAAATGAATACATTAATGGAAGCCAGGTTCTTTGGGAAGCACATTTAAACTACTTTATGACACCAAAGTAACATTCACCAAATAGATGCTTTATTGCACATTTAACAAGATGAAAAAGTCTCAACTTCTAAGTTTCCAACGTACATGTGGCAACAAAACAGACTGTGATCAGCAGACAGGAAATTGACTCAATAATTCATTATTTCAAATACAAACAGCTGAATGACAACAAAAACAATGACCATTTGTTGAATACATATTTCACATATCACCACAACTAATTCCCAGAACACCCCATGAAGGAAAGGCTAACTTGTCCCAGGTTACATAGTTAGTAAGGGACACAGCACAGATTCAAGCCCAGGCAGTTTCCTTCCAAACCCCATGCTCTCAGACAAATCGATGTGAGCCCTCTGGCCTACAAAATGCTCAATGAGTCCCCCATAACAGAAGCTAGCAACCCAAGAGCTATGTTGAACCAGAATCTAACCCATGCTACCCTGTGAAAAAAGAAAATGGAACACCTCTTCAGAAAATTTCCATCTAAAGGAAATAAGTTAAAATTTGTCATTGTAAGGGAGAGTAAATTTATAAAAGCAATAAAATTTATAAGATGCACACATGGTCTTATTTCTTTCCCAACAATGCAATATCGATATCAGCTATATTTAATAAATTTTTGACTGAAAATTTCCCAAGAGATTAAACAACTTTCCCATACACTAATACCTATCAAAAACTCTTTCCCAATCACACAGGAAAAATTCAATAACTAAGCCAATATCAATTGGTAAACTCAACCTCCAGGTTTTCAATTAGAACACACACCAAGTAACAATGGTTCTCAAAGAGGGATTCAGCTCCCAATCATGACAGCAGGACATTGCCCAATTTATTCCAAATCAAAATTGGGTAGCTGGAGCAGAGGCCATGCTGGTAAATTTTTGTACTTTCAAAAGAGATTCAGGTACACCGGCATGGTTAAGAATATTGGACTATACTACATTCCTAAATCTGCTCCAGTACCTCTTGAAAGGGCTTTGAAAGAAAAACTTTTCTATAGACACAGATGATAAGCAGTGGATAAGGCTCTGAAGCTTAGAAAAGAACCTATACTAGAAACTCTGGGCAAGCATCACAGGAAAGCATTAGGAAAACTCACTAACTAGCATCCCTGATCCTCAAAAACAAGCTGCATCATTAAAAAAAACAAATTACAGAGAGAACTCACATTTGATGTGCATTACATGGTTTTTGCAACAGCAGCAAATTTACTTCCATAATTAAATTAGGCATTGGCAAAAAATTAAGATGTATCCTCAACTATCGACATGAAAGATGGAAGACAATAATCCAAAATAGCAAGTAATCAAGTCAGCAAGCATGTATTGCAATATTCATAGCATTTTTACAGAATAAACTATTAATAAAATTATATACCAATTGATGTCCATAGCATTACAAGAGTTGTAACTATTATAACTGAAAACTTCACAGGAGAGACAGACGACCTGGGATTAAATTTTTTCTGAGGCAAATCTATAAAGATGATAACATAAAAAGCTATGTGTCACACAATCTACATATTCATGGGAAGAAAGTCACAGATAATTACTTCTAAAATCAGAGAGACTAAGGGATGTGAATGTTCTAGATTTAGAGTATGGTAATGATTGCACGACCTTGCAAATGTGCTAAATAATAACATCAAATTGTACGCTTTGAATGGGTGGCTTGTAAGGTATGTGATATTTCTCAATACAGCAGGGTTTTTTTTATATAGCAGAGAGCTCATCAGACTTTAGTTGGACCCTCATTCACCCATTATAATTCTGTTTCTCATTACATCATTTGAGTCCAACAAAGCCACACATACGCCACACACCAATACAAGCAGGGAAATTCCTTTATAACAGTGTTTTATCTTCGTTACATGGAACGTGACAGAATGGAACAGAGGAAATTACACCACTCAATCACCACCTCCTGAATAAAAATGATGGAGAATTAGTAAACATCTCCCTCTTTCATCTACTTTTCAAAATTGCTTTATATGTGTTCACCAATATACTATGAAAGTGAGTTTCACAGTCACCTTCAGAAATTATAAAATCACTACCCACTCCCCAAGTTTGACAGATTATTGTGTATTTCCTTAAAATTTAAAGCAAACTTTGCATTCTACTCCCTGGAGATCTGAAAGGATGGCTCCCACTAACGCAGGCCCAGATTCACTCAGCAGGTCAGCAGTATGGGGTTTAATACTCTGAAGCACATTTTTTTTTTTTTTTTAGTAAAAGGTCCTCCCAAGTAAATCTAAAAGGAGCATACATCACAATGAATCTCTTCCTAAGTCCAAAACACTGACGCTATTCTCCCATTATTAATTGCTTTGTTTTATAATCTAACAATTCACCACCAGCTCTCACTTGTCTAGCTGGCTTACAGTCTTATGATCACTATGCCAAGATCAATGTACATTAGTCTAAACAATCTGATCTTAACCAGACTCTGCTTCTGTCAAAGATAACTGAAGAGCAACATTAACTCAAAAACCCTCTGCTAAGTGTTGTGGGACGCAATGACAGGATATCGGGCTGCCCTTCCTCCCCCTCCGAAGGCACTAAGATGGAACCACAGTCAGCACAGCCCTCTTTGATGTACAAAAGCCTAATTTTATACCAAGAGATTATCATACTTTCCTTACACATCCAACTCTTTAATGTAACCTCAATTCGGTTGGGGGTGGGGGTGTTTAATGGGATAGGCACCATCACTGAATTCTACTAGCAATTAATAACGCCCACCAAATTTATAAATTGTAGGACCAACTTGGTTGCATATGAAGAGAACTGGATGACACCCTACCTTCGCAGTTAAGTGGGAAAACCCCAGAAATGAGAAAAACAAATTTTAAAAGCATGCACAATACCTTTTTTAAAAAATCCTAAAGTAAGCACAAGCAATGCAGCCGTTCACCACAGCAATCCTAAGAATTTTACCTACCTAGGACTTGGTGTAGGTATCTTAAATCAAAGCCTCTCAGTAGTGACTAATTTAGTACTAGTACTAAATGTCTAAATGGGTAAATAAGGATAACGAATAAATACTGATGTTGAAAAGGTTGAGATTCGTAATAACGTTCATTTTGAACTAGGAGCAGCTATTTGACTAATCCTATGAAAACATGCTGCCAATAAAAACCATCTCCGAACTTTTTCTATAATTTTAACAAACTAGGAAACTTTAATATTAACAAACTAGGACAGGGGACTTGAATTTTAAAGTTATCTAACAAGTAAGAATTATCAAAGATTTTTTTTTTAATTTTATTTTGACCAAGTAAATTCACTCCTTTTAATCATAAGGAGATAATCATGAAGATGCATTAACCTTTGGGGGTGTTCACTACTTTGTCCTTTATAACACTGCAGATTTAGAGCTAACTGTATGATATACCAAGCGAGGTGCTAATAAATTCTAGCTGGCAACAGGGCATCTGGGCTGGGCCAGATGAAGATGACAGTCCTGGAGTGTCAGACCAACCTAAGTGGGTACCTGCTCTGTCTTGGGGTTCCCAATCTGTACACACCTCATGCGGTAGTCCCAGAGATCAAATGGTCAAAATGGTGGGTGGGGATCGCATTGCGCACTGCCCAGCACACAACAGATGCTCAGTAAATTGAGGGTAGCCCCATGGGGAATGCTTGTGGCTAGTCAATTCAGCTGCACAGTGGAACACTATACACCCAATTACAAAGAAAGATGCAGAAAATTATTTGAAAGCCAGACTTGCAGAGAAACAGCATGTGCAATCATGCTTTAGGTATGGTTTTTGTTTCTTGATATTTCAACCATCCCAGATGAAAAAAAAGGGAAAAAGTGGTACCACAAAATGTTAATAATTAATACTGAGTGTTACAGATGTCACTATTTCTTTTTTCTTCTTTTAGCAGAATATCTAAATGTTCTAAGAGAAAATATTACTCTTGTAAATCAAATACAAAATAGGGTATCAAACTGTACTGAATTATACTCTTCCTCTTTCTGCAGTTCCTATCTGAGCCATTCTCAGGACTGCGCATCATTCATAGTATTTTATTATGTAATTTCATTTGATTGATCATTTATTGAGAATCTATCAATGCACATACTATGTGATTCTGCCCACGTGGGCACTATTCCAAACCCAGACTTTCATTACTCTCATTTCTCATTGCCATTTAGTAAAGAATAAAGAGGAATCCAGCAATTTGTGGAGAATTAACTGGCATCTCTTCAATAATTCCTAGAGCCCAGTATGACCGCCCCCCAAAATTTATATGTACATAGAAAACTTTTCCGATGACAAAACCGGGTCCAGTCAATGCAGTGTGGTAAGTCTTGCTGAAGTATTATTGAGTACTTATAATGTGGCAAGTCCACGAAGGGTAGGCAAGGAGTCTGGCAAATGCCTATTTTAGCCTGCAGGCTGAGACCTGCCAGAGAGACTGAGAATGCATCCACTTCCTTATGTGCTGCAGAGAAGCTGAAACCCCTATCCCTTGCAGATCTTACACACCTGCTGTTTCAAAGTAAAATTATAAGTATACATAAGAACAATTTTTTTAAATTTTCCACTCAAATGTGGAAGAGCATGAAAGAACATATGGGTGGGAGAAACGTTCATGTAAACAACAGCTACATATAACAAGTGAAAAGAAATGGACTGGAAAGTGGGTACTATCTATGCATGAATATTTTATACCTTTCCTTTCCACCAGCAAGGAAACATCTCAAAATTGCACAGAAGAAACCATCAAAAACTTTTACACAACAGTGAAAATAACACTTTTTCTAATATCACAAGGGCAGGAAGGAGAGTGTGGGTATAAAAGAAAACACTTCCTTTTGAAAAGTGTCTTTTGATTCACTTTTTTTTTAAAAAAAGAGATAAATGCCCTTGCAAATATGAAGCATATTAATCGATCAGCACTGCCTCTTGCTTCAAGGTGGTCAGGACTTTGACCAGGTTTAAACTATTATGCAGAGACAGACACAGCCCAAAACACAGCTTGGAGGCAACCTGCAGTTAACATCCTACAAGCTGACTTCAGCTGATCACAAGGGTATCTGAGTATTATACAAAACTATCTTACATTCACACTCATATTTTTCCCACTAAAGAAGAACCAAGACACATTTCTGAGGTGCAAGGAACCAAGTAGGACTGAAATAAAGATCATGACATCAACGCCACAAATGTCACTCTACCGTCATGGTCATAATTGTAGTACAAGCACAGAACGTTGGCAGGGCTCCCCAGTCTGAGGAATGGAAGTCTGTCCTAAATAAATCAAATGTTTGATATGTATCACTTTTTCCAGTATTCATCCACTAAAAAGACCATTTAAAGCAAGAAGGGGAGTAGACTTCATAAGCCTACAGGTTGGCATATCTAGCCAAGGCATCAAAACTACCTTTTTTCATTAGCACGGGACTGGTTGCTCATTAGCCACCCCCATGAAGCAGGTAAGGGAACATGCCCAACTAATGAAAAAGTACCATTCATGTCACATAAGTCACAGATTGAGAATTAGACTCAGAAACCAGGCCATGATTTTACCAACTGTGTGACCTCAGTGATCATCAGCTTCCTTCACATGTAGGCTAAGAACTAAAGGAGACAGTACGCGCAAAGTGGACAGGCCATGCCTGGCACTTCACAGGAAACCCAAATTACCTGATCCTTGTTCTTTAACAACTTTAATGCTGTGGCATCAAGACCTAGCCGTGTCTAAATTAATAACCCTAGAATCTGGAATGTGTTTAAGAAAGGTGATTACAAATAATAGAGACTATTTTTTTATAAATGACCTATTGAACACACTCTCAGTACGGAAAATAAGGTAACCCTTGTCTGACAAAAGAAATTTGCTAACAGTCCACAATCCTGACTGCCCATCAGAATTAACCTAGAGAACAGGTTAAAAAAATAAAATAATCCTGATTATACGTTTAAATGCATAGAACAGTACACCCCAATACGTAACTTTAACAATACATTTTTTTTTGTGAAGTCAATTCTGAATTTTAATAGCAAACCAGTGCTGAGATATTAAATAGAATATTGAAGGGGATGTGTTTTTAACAAGCTCCAGAGAGTAGTTTTCAATATTAGGGAATAAGTACAACATTCTTTCACCAGGCAAAATGATTTCCTTAAAAAAGCCTTATCATCTCTCACTGTATACAAGGATTTACAAACACAGTTTTAAATGTCTGCTTAAAATGTACTACGGTTCTAAATAAAAGTTAGCAAGTATTACTTTTTGAGTTTGACCAAAGTGGTTCATTCCAAAATTTGAAAAAGAAATAATGTCAGACTCCTATTTTTAACAATGACACACTGAAATTTTGAAACCAGCCAATTATTTTTCAACCACCAGTGTCATAAAACACATACACGTAAGGTTAGACCTGATATACTTTTCCTTCCTTCCCACGGCCCCTGTTTTCACAGTTTCAGGGACAGAAAGCCAGCCACCTCCGTGGCGTTCAGTGGAACTGCCCCTTCTCCTCCAGGGTGAAGGATCCATGCTTTGGACAGCCACATCTACAAAAAGGAGAGGAGGACATACAGAGCCTGTTCCAACTGCTGGGCCATGGCAATGCAGTTAAGGTGGAGGCTGGAAGGGTGCACACTGAGAAATCAGGGAGTCTTCAGCACACTGCTGCAGTGTGGACAGTGTACACTAGGAGGAAAGAGCAGCTCGGGCATACCTCGACATGGAGGGACAAGCGGAGAAAGAGGAGCTGCAACAAGAGAATGGTCAGACACAGAAGAGAACAAAAAAATAATGGCATCCCAGATGCAAAGGAAGAGGAGAGAACTTCTACAACAGACAAATGTGTCAAATGCCGAGTTTTAAATAGAACCATAGAGTAGAAGGAGCCTGGCCTGCCAAGAGCAAGGTGACCCTGATGTCTCTAACATGGTTATGTACAAAATGAGAGGTGTGGACAGAGTAACCCTGGGGGCCCATTCCAGTTCTACAGAGCTAAGATGTACTGACTTTCAATTACCTTTTACAAAATCACGAGAGAGAAAAAAGGCTGGAGAGTGTTTAATAATCTCCATCAAGAAGAAATTAAATATACCCCGCTGATTTAATACCACTAATTTTTGAAAATTAAACCAATGAAAATAAATTAATACCAACATTCATGAGCCTAGGTGGTGGTGTACACTATTACACTCCAGTTCTTTAAATGGCAGTAGCAGTCAATTTTAAACAGGAACTAGAATCTTCCTGGTGGTACATTAGCCCATATTTTATTGTTACTTCACGTAAAATTTCTAAAAGATCCTATGTATCTACAGTTGTTATACTCTCTCAAAGAATACAGTAGTGAATTTAAGAAAGAGATAGGATGTCTTCCAAGTGTCCTTTGATAACAATAGTCTCTACCGGCTTGACCCATCTGGCAGTCAGAAAGCTGGTACTCCAAAAGCCCAATGAGTGGGCGAAACTGCCGTGTAATTTAAACCAAGCCAGACCAGCTTGAGATGAAAAGAGGGCAGTCAGGAACACAGTACCAGTAAAAGGAAAAAAAAAAAAAAATTTACACATGCAATGAATGGGAAAACCTTCAATATATATAAAGAGATCCTCACATTTCAAACATACATGCATATATAAAAAACATCTTCATAGAAACAATTATCAGGAAGCATTCTCTCTCTCTCTCTCCCAGAGTTCTTCCAAAGTAACCCAAATAGGGCTTCCGTTCCTGTTGGTGACATAAGCCATCGCTCCATAGGAATTCCTGTGATTACAAGGTCAAATTTTATTCCATTATGCAGCACTGACAATGCCTCTTCAGAGACATGATCTGTTAATGTATGATTTATTGTAATTAAGCAACACAGTTTAATGTCATCAAGAGGCTTTAATTAGAGAAGGCTGCTGTGTCTTCACGCTGTCAGATCAATTCCTGTTTGCACATCTGTACAGACTTATACATGCTCTGAGAACACCTCTGCATGTTCTGAGCAAGCCTTCCTCTGGGGTTACGAACTTCCACGCACTAAAATGTCATATTTTAAAGGTTTGCCCACTAACTGTTTTGTGTGTCCATCTGAACCAATAACCACATGCTGGGGGTGGGGGGAACCCACCTTTCTATCCACCAGAATACCCTGCGTGACAGCTCACTGCTCTTGAACTAGTACCACTTTAGTGTTGTTTCCCTTGCCCCAAATTCTCTGATCATTCAAGTGTTATGGCACCGACTTTGAATCTTACTTCTGATCATACATAACCAAATCTCCATTTCCTTTCATTGCATTTTTTTTTTTTTTTTGAGACAGAGTCTCACTCTGTTGCCTGGGCTAGAGTGCCATGGCGTCAGCCTAGCTCACAGAAGCCTCAAACTCCTGGGCTCAAGCGATCCTCCTGCCTTGGCCTCCTGAGTAGCTGGGACTACAGGCATGCACCATGATAGCCAGCTAATTTTTTCTATTTTTAGTTGTTTGGTTAATTTCTTTCTATTTTTAGTAGAGACAGGGTCTCGCTCTTCCTCAGGCTGGTCTCCAACTCCTGAGCTCAAGCAATCTTCCCACCTCAGCCGCCTGGAGTGCTAGGATTACAGGCATGAGCCACCAAGCCTGGCCTCCCTTCATTCTCTTTTACCTACACAGTCTTGAACCAATCTGGACACTCAACTAGCTAGAGTATCTGATCACTGGATAAATAACCTGTGGTGTGTTCTGCACTAAAAAGGAATAAATTATGCAAATGATAGTGGTAATGGTGGTGCAACAATGCAAGTCTAGTCAATGCCACTAAATTGTATGCCTAAAAATGGTTAAAATGACAAAATTTCGTGTTGGGTATATTTTACCAATATTTAAAAAATAATTATGGGGGAAGGGGCCAGGAATGAAGTATTGATTCATGGCACAACACAGATGAACCTTGAAAACATGCTAAGTGAAAGAAGCCAGACATGTGAGGCCACACAGCATATGATTCAACTTACACAAAATGTACACGATAGGAATATCCACAGTGACAGAAAAGACATCAGAGAGCGGGTACTAGGGACTGGGAGGAAGCAATGACTGCTAATTGGTCTAAGTTTCTGTTGTGGGGTGATGAAAATAGTCTAAAATTAGATAGTAGTGATGGCTGCATAACTGCGAACATACTAAAAGACACTGTTGTATATATACTTTAAAAGGGTTAATTTTACAGTGTATGGATTATATAGATCAATAAAGCTGTTAATTCTTTTAAAGAAAAAAAAAGAATATGGGAGGAAGCTTAAGAAACCAGGAGTGGACAGAAAAGAACGTATGTACTGAAAGCTTTTTCCCAATTTAGACTGTTTCTCAGGAAAAATCCACACCAAAAATTGCTCCCCCTTTTCAGCTCTGCAGGTGTAGACAAGCGAATCCCTGAAGTGTGGTGACCACTTAGAAGGCCTATCAGACTGGCGGGAGCCCAAGAAGGTCAACTGTACTTACATAGCAAGAACCCACATAAGCCACAAGCCCATTTCTTTTTCCAAATACCTTGGTCTCTTCTGGAGCTGAGATACAGGCTTTTGCACTGTAATATTAGATAAACATTCCCTCAGAAGTATGGGGATGTTATGGGTAATTTGGAACAGATATTAAATTTCACTCCTTTCACATAATAAAACTGTTGTTATACAGTGCTGCTTTCAAATACCTGCACATCTAATGAAATGAAAATTAAGATTTGGTTTTAACTCTCGGGAGTCTTTTATGTTAACACTATTACATGTTATAATTCATTAATAAAAAGAATTGTGAGCCATGTTTAAGCTCCAGTTAATATTCAGCTATATGTAAAAGTTAAATTCCTGAGGCAAATTGCTAATTTCTGTTTTTCTGACATAACCACAACACCCCCGTAAATATTAATAAATTATTGATAATGTTGTTTCCACATACATGTTCTCATCTTTCTTTGTCAGCGTATTTTTCCCAGCACATTTCAATCCCCTCCCCTCATTTCTACCTTCTGCACTCTGCTATATGGTTAAGTGAGAGCAAGTGGTTTCTAGCTTGGCCTTACCTCTTTCCATCGGTCTCAGTTCCTACGCCCAAGCACGCATTTGTAATGGCTTGCACCTTAGCAGGCATGCTCCCAAATATCAAACAGCACGATACAGTCCAGAAGTAAAGACATTAAGTCTGGGATACTTCTTAAACTGTTGCTTAAAAGGACAGCTTTGAGTAAAGTACTTTTGGGGGAACTCTTTCTATTTTCCGCCCGACTATGGACCTAACATGTCTGTTTTGCTTTTCTTAATGAGTGGAGAGTAGTTACAGAACTACTGCTCACTTCACAAGATGATGAATTTGAAGACAATTTCACAAGACAATGAAGTTTTCTCTGCATTTAAAAGACAATCCTAAGAAACAATTGCTTAATTACGACAACTAGCAGTCTTTTACAGAACATGAAAAAAGTCACCTTTTAAAACACGGACTGCTTTGAAGTAAGCATTCAGTCCTCCCAGGCAGGAAGGTGAACTGAGGGAGGATTTAAGAGAAAGCTTTTGATGTCAATTTCCTAGTATTAAACAATACCTCTCTGCAATGATTGCATCTTTTGGCTGATTCACCAAAAATAATGACTGCACTGAGGAGTTTCTGACTGCACAATTTTCATTATTCATGCTGTGGAGTATTCAAAATGTTAAGTGTTTTGAATATTTTCTTATTTTACATTCTATGTTTTTAGTGTATCAGGACAACCAATTTTTTGAAATATATAATGTCCCTTTAATAAACACCATGTAGTAATCTAAGATTGCAAATTTAAGCATATTTCTGCTGGAGGAAAAATGCACTGAAACAATTAACGTTATTGGAGATTAAAATGAGAAAAGAAGAGAGCAAAAACCCACACACTGACACCACACTTCCTCCGGTAATTTGGTCTTTGGTCGTGACCACTGTGTTGTATCAGGCTCTGGCCACACAAGTGGATCAACTTAACCATTCCCGTGCTGGTGCAGGATGTGGACTCGGTGGTATTAATGAGTGCGTGAGCTTATAATGTAACCTCACCAGACCATATAACCTCCTGGCCACACAAGTAGAAAATAATTAAAACAAGCAATTTAGCTTTGTAACCAGATGGTGAATGAAAAAGCAGACAAAGACTCCTTTTGTGAATAACCTGGGGAACAGCCCCTACAGTTTCTTTTAAAGTTACAGCCCAACTTGTGAAATCAAAGAGGAAAGGAGAATACAAAGGTTCTCACCAGAATTCACTCCTGGAGCAAACCTATGTCCTTTCGCCCAGATCATGACCACAGAACATCACAACTCATTCCTTAAATGAATGCCAAACTTAATTACAGTGAAAGCTCAGAAACCCAGTGAAAATTAAGGGAGGGCAAGATTCTGCTGTCACTGTTCAGCACTGACCTGCATATAAAGAAATATCCAAGGTCTAAGTTTTTGAAATCAAGACTGCAAAACAACACAAACATCCTCCCAAATTCTACATTTCCCCCCCAAAAATAGACAACATTAACAACCTAACATAGATTGATGCCCTTTCTTTTCCTCCCCCCAAGAAGGATAAGGGTATTTCATGGGTGGGCTAAGGAAGAAAGCATTTTAAAGCCCAAAGAATCCAAACTTTGCACAAAAACTAACAGCAGTCTAGAAACGGGAAAACAAAATCCAAATGGCTGCCTGACCTTCACAGACTGAGTGTGTGCTGTTCAACCCGCTTATTAAAGATGAAAGCTCTTGATCATGAAAGGGAGACATTAACTAATCTGTGCACCCTCCAATGGAGACAGCGACAGCAAGAGACCATCATGCAAGTCCGGTACATCCACCCCCACACACAATTCCCAAAGCTTCACAGTGAGAAGAGGCAGAATGGTTCAGTTTGTCTCAGCACAGCAGCACAATCATCCTCAAACGTCTCTCAGTTAGATCCCAGCAGGGTGTCCCTTTAAACCCTACCCTTTGGCAGCAAACTTCCCTGGCCCACCCCCTGCAGGATTAATCGCAACCACAGGGCAGAAGAATCCCAGACCAGAGCCTCAGGGGATCATAATAAGATCGATGATTAAGGAGGGAACTGCAGGCCTAAGGGGATATCAAAATAATTCAAACAAAGTTATTAAAAGGACATTTGTTTCTCCAACTCAAGCATCAACACACCAGAATGTTTCTTCGGGTTGCTAAATTCTGTTTCTGACCTACTTTGCTCTCCTTAAGCCAATGGGTGCAACAATGGGTAGACAGATACTCATGTGGCCACAAGGGAAAGTTGAGAACCTAGTAAAAAGCCCCTTAGGAGGGCACTACCTTTGAAGGCCTAGAAGTTACTTCCTTGGCTTTCACTTCTGCCCACTGAGCAGTAGTAGCTGGATGAACAAGGGGTGCACTCTGACCCTGTCCCATCCCCACAAGGGTGGGGCCTCCACAGCTACAAATCTAAGAGAGGGTCCTTTACACTGTATGCCTGACGAGTAACTCCCTGACACATTAACAGGTGCTGCACTGGCATAAATGAAGTCATTATCAATTTTAATCAGGGGAAGGGGTTTCTCGACCATTTGAATCTCTTGCTTTGAGGCCACAGACACCTACATTATGAATGTATGTGTTCTGAAGTTTGGAGTAAGATAGACTTCAGTCCTGGCTTTAGCACTTACTAAAGTTATATTACATTGGGCAACCTCCATAAACATTTTTATATTTCGGATCCCTCTTCTGGAACAACAGGAATACACTTTCGATAAAACTTAGCAGGCTAAGAAGTACACACGTGTCATCATTTAACCCTCCCAATGACACTGAATGATAGTAAGTTTTGCTATTGTTCTCAGTTATAAGCATTTCAAGTAACTTGCCCAATTCCTACAGATAGAAGGTGACCGAGCAAGGGGAAGAGCAACCTGCAAGCAGAGGTGTTATAGGAATGGGAAGTAAAAGATGTGAAGCACATCTTGCGCCTGACTGGTACACAGCAGCTTCTCAAGAAATAGTAGATCCCACTGCAAGTTCTACGAGCCACCTGAATTCCATGCAGGCGCCTCTGTGGGGGCGCTCTTTGCTTCTTTAGGGTGAGTGTGTGCAACCCTTATGTCAGGAGCTACAAAGACATACAGTGTGCTGGGAAGTCTTCCCTGGGGTGTCACAGGACATTGACCCTTATACCTCGTCTCCTGGTATTTTTCCCTTCATGAACTCAGGGTGGCGCTTCTTTCATTTGACCATCATTTATTGAACAACTACACATGCTAGGTCTGCAGTAGTATTCACTGACAATCGCAGAACAGGCTAGAACAAAGAAGGCCAGGACAGATAAGAGGGAGGTGCCTCTGAAAACAAACCATTAGGATCCTGCGTGATGTGTGCGGGACAGAAACATAAACAAGATACACACCAAGAGTGTGTACACCAACACGGAGGATGTATCTAGCAGAGGGGATGGAAGAGGTTCTACAAAGGAAGTAACAGTGAATAGCAAGGACGAGACTGTAAAGAGGGCAGACATGTCCTTTAGGCCCAGTTCATCTCTAAGTGTGTTAATCTGATTCTTGGATTTAAGGATTTATACCTTTGTGCATAGACGGCCCTGGAACCAAATTTCCATAGTCCTGATATTTTACCCCAAAGAGACTGCTGTGCGGTCTTGTTTACCCAAGATCCTTCTGTGGCTTCATGAGTCCTTGCTGCTCCCCCCTCATTCCTAGTCATCTTGTCATCTCTTCTCCTCCCCTCCCGCCACCACCCACTGCCACCCACCCACCCACAGCCAGCCAGCCACCACCGGCCACCATCATGCCTGTGCACACACGACGCTTCCAAATGCAAGAGATGGAGGCTGAATTTAGCCTCACTGCCATTCACACCCGCCTGAGATGCCATTAGATCTCCCCCTCGTGGCCTCACCAAATTGAACATTACAAATATCAGAGAGTTATGCCCAGAGAGACTGATAAGAGAATGAATATTAAAATATGGAGGGGGTAATGTGGAGGCTAGTCAGAAGGGATCCTAGGAGTTACCATTTTTGTCAGTTTTTTAAAATTTTTTTTTAAAAAAAGAGTTGAAGAGGAAAGGAAAGAAAAAGAAGGGAGCCCGGCAGAACAAGATCTGGGGCGGGCAGAGGTCCTATCCCCAAAGCTAAGCCCTATCAGCAGTGCGTTTCTGTTCGGGCCCAAATGTTGCTGGCAGACACAATTTCACTCTCAAAAGTTGTGCCTCTTGGGACTAGTGACCTCATTTATTCAAGAAAATCAAATGCGGTGGGGGGAATAAAAACTAAAGTTATGTATTATCCACCAATCTCAATGTATGAACCTTATATATCAACCTTTATTTTAAAACATGACAGACTAATAGGTGAAATTTGTGAACAGTGACACATAATTTATATTACCAGTATCATGGGTATGTTTTCTTCAAATAGAATTCCCATCTTTTAAATATTAATACCAAAATGTGTACACATTGATATGTTGTGTGAGACCTGCTTCACTACAATCCAAGGGGTGAAAGTAAAGGTGTAAATGAGACAAAAATCACCATGCTTGATACTTCTAAAGCTAGGAGAGGGTCTGTAGGAGTATACTGCATATTTTATTTTCACTATCTTCGCATATGTTTGCAATTTCCCAAGATAGAGCTGGGGTGGGGGAGAGTATCTCTCTAGGAAAAAAGTCATTTAAACCACATAACGTGTAGATAGAGCAGCAATTTTCAAACTGGTCTCAGGGTCCCTTTGAACTCTTACCAATTGTTAAGGAGTCAAAAGAGCTGTTGTTTACATGGATTTTATATACATACACTGATGTACACTACACTAGAACTTAAAAGAGAAGTTTTTAAAATATGTATTAATTCATGTAGAAAATAATAAAGCCATTACACGTTAACGTAAATATCGTTTTTATGAAAATTATGTTTTCCAAAATGAAAAAATTTTGTGAGAAAAGTGGCACTGTTTCCACTTGTGCAAATCTCTTTAATATCTGGCTTAATAGGAGTCAGCTGCCTTCTCATAACTGAATTCAATCTGATGTGATATCACACATCATGTAGCATCTGGAAAGCCCCACTGCACATTCGGGAGAGGAGGAGAGTGGAAAAGGAAAATGTCTCGGTATTACTATGGTATCACTTTTTACCTTGCAAACTCCCCGAGAGAGACTGATCCAGGGATCCCTGGATAACACTTTGAGAACCACTGTGACAGACAGAAAAGTTTGTAGAGGAAAAGCAGAATTTCCTTAATACCAGTCTCAGCAAGGACACTCCAGTATTCTGTATGCAAGGTGAAATGACTTCCCTGAGCTGGCAAAAAGAACACCTTGTCACCTCTAAGAACCCTCCCGCTCATGGCACCATCATGAAGGAAGGGCCTCCGTGCAGCGAACACTGGTACTAAGTGCCTTTAAACATTTCCACATCTAAATCCGAGACGAGGTGTGAACGTTCAACATGCACTGTTTTCTAGACTGCTGATCCCTAATAGAAAATCAATATACTGGGTCTCCTGACAAGCACTTTTCTTTTAAATCAAATGGGGGGCGGGGATAAACACTGGATAGATCAGAGTATATCAAGGATAGCAACGATAGTGAGGCTAAATTGAAACTTGTTTCAGTTTGTCTGTGTGTGCACGTTTACCCAAACACTGGGTCTCAGTTAAAAATTTCTTAGCACAAATAAAGGTCAAAATTTACAAAATCACTACCCTCTCAGGTACAAAGTATCTAACAGTCTTTACAAAGAAAACAAAACAGGAAGAAAAAACAGTGTTTGAAGAGGAAGTAAGTGAAGGTGGTGGGCTGGTGCCTAGATTAAGTGGAAAAACTCAAGTTTTGAAAGTGTGGTACGGTCCTTATTATAGGGGGAAAATGAAATTATACACACATACAAACACAATGAAAACATTTCCTCTAGAGAGAGGGATTAGACAGACTAGAGTGTAATTTATTTACTTTGCTCCTTTCTGGGCTTTGAAATTCCCTAACAAAGAACATGGATTGCTTTTAGAGTTTAAAATCAAAAGAAAAAAAGAACATTTGTTTTTCTTAAAAATCACCTCCAACTCATCATTATAACTCAAAAAGTGACCACAGCCAAAATGAAAAAGAAAAAAAAAATTATAAAGCTCTTAGAGGAAGCATAAGAGATAATACTATTTCTTAGGACACAAAAAGGACGAAAGATACAGATACGTTGGGCTGCATGTGAATTAAAAACCAATTTTCTCCAAAAGACAATGTTTTAAGTTTTAAGGGCTGAGCAGTGTCCCCTAAAAAGTTGTGTATGTTCAAGTTCTAACCCCCAGTGTCTGAGAGTGTGACTGTATTAAAGGGGTAATTAAGGTAAAATGACATCAATGGGGTGGGCCCAGAGCACTAAGATGCGGGACACAAGGTGAGAAGCTGCACGTCAAGGGAAAAGCAACAATGGGCAAATTTCCTTTGGTTTGACTCCTGGGGTAGTAGGGAGTCGCCCACACACCTATGGAAGCCATGGGCAGTCCAGGAGGGCAGGACTTCCCTGGTGCTGCAGCACACCCAGGCTAGGCTATGGTGAGTCACACACAGGCACACACACCACGGCTCATTCCTGTCATTGTAATAAAGGAAAAGCAAAGAATAAGAGATAGTTAATCCTACACAATTCGGATGGGCTTAATGGATGCAGAAAGCAACGCCTTTGGGGAAGCAGGCTATGCCTGCCAGCCCAGCAGGCAAAAGCCCACCACCCACACAGATCTAAGAGGTTCCTTACCACAGCCATGAGGAGGGGAGAAGACAAACGGCCAGAATCAATGTGTCAGAAAATCTATAACCAGAATGCTGTGGGGGAAAGTAACCTACAGTCCTGGTGTTTGCTACCTTAGCATTTACGACCAAATCGCATACAGACCAATCTCAAACGAACCAGATAATTCAGAACAGCTTGGAATTTTTCTCTCTGCTTTAAGAGTGTGCTGTTATGTTTATATTATGGTTATGTCTGATACTCTGGAATCCGGGGGCAGGGGGAGTTTTATTTTGTTCAAAGGCATAATCTGGAAGTAGCTATGAAATCATCTATCCTTCTGTATCCTGAGATCTCCCCTGCTATCACCCCCCAGAGCCTACAAAGTCCTCAAACACCCCAAAATGAGCTGCTCGATCCCGAATTTGCTACTGACTGGCTAAATGACTTAGAATAGGTCTGGGTCAACCAATGGCTTACCGCAGATGCTCCCTGACCCCTGGCTAAAAATACTGCCCAGGATTTGGGGTTAGACAAATCCCTGAAATATGCCAGGCACTATTCTAAGCATTTCTCAAGTGATTAAAACTAAGTCCTTGCAGGGTAGGTTCTTCTATCCACAATCACCCATTCTGAAGAAAAGGAAAGGAGTCAGGGGGGTGAGGGATGTTACAAAGCACACACCTAGCCGGTGAGTCCAGAGCTCCATGTGCACAGCGAAACACACTGTCACAAAACATCTTGCAGGCACTTGCAAATCAATAATAAATTGCTCTCGAGAGGAATGAATATGGCTCTATTTGAGCACACTGTTCTTTAACCAGGTCTAGGAATCAGAGGCAAAGAAGCCCGTGCGCTTTTCCCTCACTCTTCTTACTGCTCTTTGACAACTATGGCCCAGTAAATGATCATTATTCTACAAGGTTTTTTTGTATATTTAAAATTTCTACTTTCGTGTTTTTCATTCTACTGAACAGGAGCTATGAAGATTTCCCACCCTCCCATCAACCACTAGACATAATTCTAAGAGCTCTTCCAATTATAAAATTAGATTGCTCTTCTAACTCATACTCTATTATTGACTAACTTCTCATACCAAGTATTTCTGTTGTTTGCGCTTGTTGCTAATTTACTTAGCCAATGACCCAAAGAAGAGTGTAGCAATTAGTTTTTAAATATGACGGGTAGTCATATAAGATGAAGAAAATCATGTTTTTTAATGACAAGTTATGAAATAGAGAAGTCCCCTGACACTCACAGTCTTTGGTTCTGAATAGATAAGAACTTGATTTCACTGCCACCAATATTTAAGAAACATAACAGAAGTAATAAAAAGCTACACAAACCATGTTTCTTGACCCAATCAAAAAGGTTTAAAAACTTGTTAAATATTTGGTCAAACACACTTTGAATTGCACTGCTATACCACTTAATTCTTAGCTAATGAAATTAATGAAGTGGGTGCTGTAACTAATATTCTGAACACTCATGTGGGAACAATTAGCCTCAGTACACAAAGTGGACAACTCACAAACAGCTATTAATAAGTTTATGATTTCTTTCTGCTTCGTGTAAAAAAAATGGCATCTCCTTGATTCACACAAGGAATGGTTGATTATATTGATATTAAAGCTCAATATAAATTGGCATGGGGCCAGGTGTTCTATAATTGACAACACTGAGAAATCGAACTACTGAATTCTTGCAGAGATCGAGTTTATTTTCTTCCTAAAAATCTTTTTTGACTTTCTGGCTTTCAATCTGCTCACAACATACTACTGTAAAATACTACTTGTACAATCAATATATATGTATACATATTGAAGGAATCTTATTCATTATGATACACTGCCTCCCATCCCCAAATAAGAATACTACAATTTCACAAAAATGCCAAACAAGATGGGTAAATGCATCAATAACACAAAATTATTTCAAACTGCAGGTCATATTTCATATCAAAGTTTAAAAAAAAAATCAAGAATGGCATATTCTTGTGTACCTCCGCTGAAAATACTATAGACTGCTCTTTTTTGGTTTTATTTTCATATGCAATATATGTAAATTTAAGACCATATGGTTAATTCCACAAATGAAAAACAGTCAGTAATTATTTCCTATAGTATCGTTTCTGAATAACATCTAATCTAGGTACTCAAGAAAGATTCCTGATTAGATAAGACGGAAACATTTTATGTCATTAGCTACATAGTTTCCTCTTGTTTAGGAACTGCATTGTAATGAATACTAGATGAAGGTAAAGCACAGTAGGATTCAAAACAACCTCCAAAATCACATCTACCCAGCCTTTGATAGAGACCAAGTCAACGGTTCACCTTCTACTTCAAACTACTTGCATGAAAGAGCCCCCCATCCCACCAATCCACTCTAAATTAATGTGAGAGACAGTGGCCGAGTTTCTTAAATATATTTTTATATTGTCACCCATACATTCCATGAACTGCCTGATTGAATTCAAAGTTTTCCTCTTCTAAATTGATCATGATGGAAAAGAAACAGGGTTAACCTCGCTTGGATTACCGGCATATAGCCAAGACTTTGCCTGCATCTTAACTGAATATTTAGTCATTGGAATGGTGGGAGAAATAAAAATATTAATGCATATTCTATTCTCTTCACAGGCTTCCACAACCAGTCTCTTACAGCCAGCTTTCCCTGGACACTGATCCACACAGGATCAGAAGCTATTGGGCTCCCTATTAAATCTAATGTGTCAGCTAAACATTTGAAACATACTGAAATAACAAACTGTGACAATGGAAGAAACTAGTGAGCTCAAATTAACTAGGTTCTCTAATGTACTTAAAGTTACCTGCTTGAATTTACACAGATACACTCCCTAACTAGGGTGTGACTGAAATATCTCAGTAGCTCAGCTCTAGTTTAAATAAGTAAGAGTCATGGGGCTGAAAGTCTCTGAAATCAGAAGGTAAATGACGCAGTCAAGCAAAAAGCTTGATGACTGCATCAAATTTACATAATTTGTTTAAGAAGTGCCCACCACTGTTTTTTTTTAATTTACATAATTTACAACCATAGAGTAGGTAGTTTTTCATCATAGAAAGTTAAAGGGCCATCCTCAGGTTAAACTTTTCCTGCTTCTCCCTCAAGCACAGATCTCATTTCCTAATTTTGTTCCAGAAACCACAGATATTCCATGTCACTCAGACACATAACAGCCAGTGCAGAACCAGGCAGAGGCAAGCGTTGCGCAAGACACAAGGACTGTCATAGCCACCCTTTTAACATGTTTAAGGCAGCAGCCCCGCTCACCGGTCCTCCAACATCAAACCTTCCATGTTTTGAAACAGAATGTGTCTCATGAATCTCTGGTGATTTATAACATTCCAGCCATAATATATACACGACTGATTGACAGACAGACAGACATCTCCCTTCCCCCCAGAAAGTGAGTAAGCCTTAAATAAAGCCAGCCATCCTATTTTTCTCTGAGAGGCCAGATTTTTTTTTTCTCCCGTTAGCCGAGAAAACTGATTGGAACTAAATGTCTAGGCTGCTTCCTTATGCCCTTTTAATAAAGCCAACCACAGTAAAGAAAACAAAAATTAGCGGGAAGTGCAGAGCTTTTTGCCACCGGGATTCACAGCAGCCTTTGGACAAGCCATTATGGTTGTCTGGCTCCAGCCCTCTTCTCAATAACCACCACCCCCTTTCTTGCCTACCCCACACCACCCTCCAAGATCAAAGGCAGCACTTACAGTTTATAACATCCTGAGCAATCCAGGAATCTCGAGAGGTTTCTGTTACCTTTCCCACCCCTCATTGTTTCTGCTCCAACACAATATTTTTTAATGAGGCAAGCCAGCCCTGGCAGAGTCACGCCAGTGAATCGGGCCTGCCCCAAATGATGCTCCTTGAGATGTCTTGTACTGAGAGAGGGAGGGCAGAGGTGCCTCCGATGCCAGGGCGAGAGCATGTGGCGAGGATCCCAGCCTCCACTTCCCTGCAACGCTGCAGCTGGAGTGCTGCGAAGCAGCTTCTCTCCTTGTAGACAGGTGGCAGCAACCACCACCACCAAAACACAGACAAAAAGCCCTGCAAGTTCTTGCCCCACACGTACAGCGTTCCAGGTATCCAAAATCAAAATCCTGCTTGTTTCGTGAGGACATCTACACGCCTCTTCCTTTACACCTCACACCTCATTCCTTTCTCTCTGTCCTTCTCTGCTCAGTGTTAAACCTAATATGCTGGCTGGACCCACACGTCCTCCAGCTGGGCCCTGGATTTCAGCTTTTTCTTTGAAGTTTAAATACAAACGCAGAACAAGATCTGTTTGTTTAATCATTCTTATTCTCACAGCTGACATATTCACTTATCTGGAGTGTGCTCAAGGCCCAGCAACATCAGCAAACCTCAGAGCCAGAGAAAACAACCTTGCCTCTGCCTCCCTCGTGCATCCTCCCCTATCGGCCGCCGGCCGGCCGGCCTGGCGGGAGAAGGGAAGCCTAAATACGCAAGTTTTGTGTGAGCGGGTCAGGCACTGAAGAAACCAAACCCTTGACAAGGATCAGCACCTCCCCACTCAGGCCTCAGTCGACTCTGCACACCCCAGGTTTGTGCAGTGCGAGACGGTGAAGGTGAGGACCGGGGAGCTAGAACAGGCAGCCTCGGCGCTTTCTGAGATTTGAAATTCTCAGCAAGAGAAACACAAATGAAAACCCAAAAATTGCATTCCAGAACCAACACCTCAGGGATTCAAAGGGCACCTGCTGATGAAGACTGGGCCCATAAGTCACACGGTAAGCACTCAGGTAGCTTTGGGAAAACACACCTTTACTGATCACGTAAGGAGGGCAAAGCTCAAGTTCAAGAGGCAAAACTAAAACTCCAGGTTTACTGAAGTAAAAGGTAAAAATTTCCAAGGGAGTTTTGGAGGAAATTACTCTTACCACAATGTTGGCTGATTACCTCAGATTTCAAACAAAGTGTAAATCCATGTAGCACCTTTAAATGACTCCTAAACTTACACCGAACCGTAACCACCTTGGGAAATCAAACTATTATCCTAAGACTTGCATTCCTGTAAAATATTAGGAGGAAAAAAACTGATGTATTGATATTGTCTCTACATTTTACAGATAATTTATTTTTGAACTGGTCATGAAAGCTGTTTCTTACTCCTTTCTCAAGGGGATTTCACAGAGGGACAAGAAGAAATTACTTCTGACTATAAAAATTCTATTGCTAAATTGATAGAATCAAATTAAATACATGCAACAAAGAACCATTTCTAATTATGAATAACTGAGGAGGACAAGGAAGTATAACATCACAACCAGCAATACTTAAGACTGTCTAGGGCCGGGCGCGGTGGCTCACACCTGTAATCCTAGCACTCTGGGAGGCCGAGGCGGGCGGATTGTTTGAGCTCAGGAGTTCGAGACCAGTCTGAGCAAGAGTGAGACCCCGTCTCTACCAAAAATAGAAAGAAATTAATCAGACAGGTAAAAATATATATAGAAAAAATTAGCTGGGCATGGTGGCGCATGCCTGTAGTCCCAGCTACTCGGGAGGCTGAGACAGGATTGCTTGAGCCCAGGAGTTTGAGGTTGCTGTGAGCTAGGCTAATGCCACGGCACTCGCCCCCAGGCGAGAGTGAGACTCTGTCTCAAAAAAAAAAAAAAAAGACTGTCTACAGGGACTCATTCTAGATCAAACATACAGTCATAGAAACACCATGACAACCCTATGACAAAGGTGCTACTATTATCCTCTTTTTATAGGTGAGCAAATTGAAGCACAGACTGGATAAATGAGTTGCCCAAGGTCATTCACGGAGGTCACTTAACCAAATCATACTACTTTCAAAGGTCTGTTAAAAACTGAATAGTAAGGCCGTGAGTAGTGGCTCACACCTGTAATCCTAGCACTTTGGGAGGCTGAGGAGGGAGGATCGCTTCGGCCCAGGAGTTGAAGGCTGCAGTGAGCTATGATGATGCCACTGCACTCCAGAGTGACACCCTGTCTCAAAACAAAACAAAAAAACTGAACAATAACTCAGTAGCTCCTTAAAGAGACTGACAACATTCCAAAAGTAACTGGATGGACAGATATTCCTCATTTTCTGCAGTCTCCAATAAAGAAACTTAGTTCCACTGCTTTATTTAATAGTGACAGGTTCAATGGTCTGAAAGGCTGCACACGCAGCTCACTCAAGAGTTCCTCTTTCCCCCACCCCCAATCCAACTGGCTACCATGCAAAGCAAACACTAAAATATGTAGTGCTTCTCTGCTAGTTATTTCATATTACTTGAAAAGTGGGGGTAAGAGTAGCTCCCCACTTTTTGGATGGTACCACCACTATTACTGGCAAGCAGCACAAAGCATAAGGAGTACTACTATCCTCAGCAACAAACCTTAAAATGATTAAAGAAGCAATCTTCATTATAAAATATTCCCAACAGGCAACCTCTGCAGGGTAACATTTGCATCTGAGAGTAGAAGCACAGAATCTGTATTTTATGTATCTTTTCCTGCATGCAGGCCCCTTTTTAGAATCAAAACTACATATAGGTCCCACTTCAGTTGTAATTTCAGTATTAGTTGAGAAAATACTTAACAAAATAACAGTTGTGGAATAAAACCAAAAGGAAGCAGGACCTATGAAAATTATCTGTGCTCTAACCCTGGCTCCAGTTTATGCCCTCAGTTACTGAGAAATCAATCTTAAGACAAAAAGACCATTAATTTTAAAAGTATCACTTTGTTCTTCATAAGTTTAAGAACTATAAGAAATTTCAAAAGACAGTAATACCAGGTACTGAATGTACAGAAAGCACAATGAGCCCAGGTAGCACACACCACAGGACTTGCTTCATTAACGCACTTTTCCTGTTCAGCTTACTATGTTAAACCAAGAAAAAAATATTAAAAAGATCTGGGTAGAAACTCTTTAGGTAACTCAGGACAACCACAATTCTGAGGACTGGCAGCTAAAAAGTGAATTGAAGTAGCTGAAGACATTTCACTTATCTGGCAGTATGCCATCCCAGTTATTTATGTATTCTGGTCTCACTCTGGATAGATGACAGTTGCTACATACACAACTTTTTTTGAGTTGAAACAGCAGACTCCACATTTGACTCTATAGTTTACTGACAATAGTATGATTCCCAAGTTAAAGACCAAACCTATGTGAGACTGCGGTCCCTAACCCCCAGGCCTCAGACTGGTACCAGCAGGAGGTGAGTGGCAGTGGGCCAGCCAGCAAAGCTTCATCTCTATTTACAGCCACTCCCCATCTTAGGTGGAACTGAGGTGAGGTTAGCGCTGGGGAGCCGCTGCAAATAGAGATTATCATTAGCAGAGAGGTTTGACTGCACAATAAATGTCATATGCTTGAATCATTCCAAAACCATCCCCCACCACCACCCATTGTCCGTGGAATAATTGTCTTTCATGCAACCAGTCCCTGGTGTCAAAAAAGGTTGAGGACCACTGATATACGAGGCTGGAGTTCTTCGAGATGAGGGAACAAATCACACAAACATTATTCCAATCTTGGGAAGGCAGCTGGTATAGCCGGCCATCAACCTTGCTAATTCTTCCATCATCGAGCTGAACATTCCAAAGGAACTCATATCTATCTCCCTCCCTCTCTCTCTTTCTCATCCCCCCTGGTCCCATGGATTATGTTTACTGCCTGGCCTCTTAAAGAAGTGATGTTTGCAATAAAACATCTAAACTCTTCTTTGGGACAGAATCAATATACTTAAATACAGTAATCATTTTTGGACAAGCATGTCACTCTTGCCCTCTTTTTTATTTTTGGTGTAGGCATTATTTATTATGTAGCAGTTATAAGAATCCAATTCAAAACATATTACTGAGGAGTCCATATTAGTTGATTTCAGAAATGGCAGGACCCAAATCTGATTGTCCAATGGAATGCTTCACAAATTTGTGTGTCACCCTTGCCCAGGAGCCATGCTTATCCTCAGTATTGTTTTGTTATTAGTATGTGTGCTGCCAAAAGAAGTACCCCTCTATTTCTTTTGAAAAGCTTTTCTACAGTGGCAGCCACGACCAAACAAACCAAGTGTGTGCGTTCTTTTTGTTTTACCAAAGTGGTAGAGAAACTAAGAATAACAAAGATAACAAAGAACAATTAATCATAATTCACTAATTATTACCAGTCATTTCACAGTCCCCAAACTTTACCTTCAGGGTCTACTTCTGGCATCCGTGTGCCATGGACTGCCTTTGACATTTTTCAGAATCAAGCTTCCTCCCTCCTCCCACTGCAGGAGGACTCAGCTGCATCTCTGCATCTCTGGCCCCCTCCATACACAAGCACCACACTGTGAGTTATGTCTGACGCCTGGTTTATAACTACCTCTCGCTGTCCTTTATGAAAACAAATCCCTGCCTATAAGAATTCTAACACCTTAAGTCACAATTTGAAAGACAGAAAATTTCACAACACTGTTTATTCATTCATTCTTTCAACAAACACTAAGTACCATGACTAAGAAGATTCACCTCAAGGGCAAAAAGATTCCCACTCCTCATTTGATGATTTGTATTACTTTTATTATAGTCATATTATAAGTTTATATTCTGGTGGAGAAAACCAAAAACAAGTAAATAACAAAGGTGTCTGAGGTAGTGGCAAATGCTATAAAATAAATGAGTAATTTGATAGAATCAGTGCAGGAGAGCACAAGAGAAGAGAAAACCCAACATGGGCCACAGCACCCTCAGACTACATCTTGACCTGAATTCTGTTACAGCCTCTGCTGTTCACTACCTCAGGACCTTAAAGCCCATTGCTTGACCTTACCTGTGAAGAGTAGCACTTGATTCCTGGCTCCCCAGGATTAGAGCGTCTTGCCTTGGGACACCCTGAGCCTTGGGTCCAAATGCAGTATCCCCCACCACCACCACCACCAAATGAAGACAAAAACAAAAGCAGATCTCCATGGGGACTTCTGGGCCACCAGGGTCATCAGAGGGTATGAGGCTATTGGGGGAGAGACAGGCCAAAGATAATTACCAACTTCTACCCTCCTTAGGCCCAAGGGCAGGACTCACTGGCCACTAGAAAAGATGCCAAAGGTATTTAAGGCATTTCCTTGTCTGAAAAATCCCCCCAACTGGGAAGAAACTGGTTTTCTAATAATTGGTTCTTTAAATGCAGTTAAGTCAACAAGTTTCTATACATCAACCAGGGAGTATTTCCACCAGGACTTCTGTTCTCCAGATTTGCAAGTCGAAAACCTAGTGTCACAGGGAAAAAACACACCCCTTCTGAGAGTCTACGCATGGCTCCCAACTTCACAGTACTCACAGGGACAGCACACCTCGGCGGCACCAACGCCCTGCCTGCAGAGATTGAACAGCAACCCAACTCAGTTCAGTTTGGGCAGCAGATTTCCCAGAAAAACTGGCTCCCTTCAAAATGGGAAGTCACCAATGAAAAGCACAAACGCAGTGTCTATGAGTACATTGTCAGTGCCTCCGGGAGCATGGGAAGCTGGCACATGTACTGATGGCAAACCCAGGTCACCCCGATGCCCCAGACAAGATACTCGTTCTCAGCCGGGTGCAGTGGCTCACGCCTGTAATCCTACAACTCTGGGAGGCCAAGGTGGGAGGATCGCTCAAGGTCAGGAGACCAGCCTAAGCAAGAGCTAGACCCCCTCTCTACTGAAAATAGACAATTAAAAATACATACAGAAAAAATTAGCCAGGCATGGTGGCGCATGTCTGTAGTCCCAGCTACTCGGGAAGCTGAGGCAGGAGGATCGCTTGAGCCCAGGAGTTGAGGTTGCTGTGAGCTAGGCTGACACCATGGCACTGTAGCCTGGGCAACAGAATGAGACTCTGTCTATTAAAAAAAAAAAAAAAAAAAAA